>JAXIVJ010011115.1:42500-44691 GCA_036785665.1 Chirona hameri
CTGCTGGCGCCCAGCTGACGGCCGACCTTGAGCAGCTTGAGTCGGAAATACAGACCGTCCTGACGGACAACCGCGGTCTTCTCGTCTTAGCCGGCGACCTCAACTGTGACTTACGGGTGACCACTGGGAACACGCCCGGCGGTCATCTCACCAGACTGTTCCAGAAGTATTCACTGTCACAGACCATCAGTGACGCGACGTATCCCGGCTCCGGGTCTGTGCTCGACGTCATCGTTACCAACTGTGCAGACATGGTGGTTCGAGCAGGTGTGCGTCAGTGTGATTTTAGTGACCATCATTCCACTCATGCCCTGATGCGCATTCGCAAATGCCGCCCGACCCCCGTTGTAGTGCAAACCCGTAGTTGGAAATCCATTGATATGGACAGGTTCCGTGCCCGGCTCGGTGGCGTGGACTGGTCCCCAGTTTTCGTCACTGATAATGTGCAGCGGCAGAGTGACTTTTTGATCGACCAACTTACAGCCGTACTGGACGAGCTGGCCCCGGTCCGAAGAGTCCGCATTCGTAACCCCCACCCGCCACCCGTCTCCGAGGGGACCCGGCGAATCATGGCGGAGCGGCGCGCGGCCCTACGGCAGGGAGACCGCGCGCGGTACAAGGAGCTTAACCGGCTGACCCGCTCGGCTATTCAGCGCGACTCACGAGACAACATTAGACAGCGCATAGCTGAGACGGGCCCAGGTTCCATGTACCGCTGCGTGCGTCCCATCATCGCCAGCAAGAGGAGCGCCCAGACAACCACTCCCGACATCGACCCTGACACACTCAACCGATACTTCGCGGAGATCGGCACCAAGACAGCCGCAGCCGTTGCCGCGGGAAAACCGGCCGCTGCTGCGGAACTGCCGATCCGCCTACCTCGGGTGGGGTCGGACGGGTTCGCTGTCCGGCCGGTGACCGGCGCCGAGCTGCAGGACACGGTGGCCAGAATGAACAGTAGTGGAGCGTGCGGTGCTGACGGACTGTCCATGGCGTTCTTTAAAAAGTGTTGTAGTGCTATCTGGCATGTCGTTTTATGCATTGTGAACACCAGTCTAGCCACCAGCGTTGTACCAGATTCGTGGAAAGTCGCGGTTGTTCAGCCCATATACAAGTCATCGGGCTCCATCAGAGACCCTGCTAACTTCAGACCAATCTCACTCGTCCCTTGCTTGGCCAAAATAGTAGAACGTATTGTCCACAAGCAGCTGTATGCCTACTTCGATACAAACCATCTGTTCTCGTGCACACAACACGGCTTCCGACGCTTCCACTCTACCGAGACAGCACTGATAAATGTCACAGACCGGGTGCTTCAGGGCATGGATCACGGCGAAATTTCTCTCCTTGTGCTGTTAGATTTAAGTAAATGCTTCGATGTTGTCAGCCACTCAAAACTGATCCAAAAACTAGAACTCTATGGCGTAGATAGCTCCTGGTTCACAAGCTACCTTTCAGACCACTACCAGCATGTCAGATTTAGCACTCCTGATGGACGCCAGCGTTCGTCCAAGGCGGTTAGAAACCCAATCGGAGTTTATCAGGGCACATCGCTAGGACCCCTTTTGTACAACATCTTCTCCAACGACCTTAGCCTGTTTATCGATGACAATGTTAGCATCACCCAGTATGCCGACGATACGCAAATTCTCGTTACCGGACATAAACGTGACATTGCCGATCTCATTCAGCGCATGGAGTCGACCCTGTGTACTTTGTTCCAGTGGTTCACCCAAAATCAAATGAAAGTCAACTCTAGCAAGACCCAACTGATCGTTTTTGGCACTCGTCAAATGCTCCAGGACCTCCCAAAAACTTCCATCTCTGTAAACGGTGTGACTGTAGAAGAGATACCGCGTGTTAAAAACCTAGGGATAGTGATGGATCGGTATTTGTCTTTCGAACCTCATATCAACCAACTGGCAGCAAAGTGCACTGGACTGTTGATTGGTCTCAGCCACGCGAAGCATTGCATCCCTCATGATGTGCTACCGACAATAGTGAACGGACTGGTGATTGCACTGATTCGCTACGGTATCGCTGTATACGGAAACGGTACCGCACAAGCAGTGACGCGCATACAAAAACTGCTCAACTTCTGTGCGCGAGTAGTATCAGGACGGCGCAAGTGTGATCACGTACGTGACGTATTACATGAGTTAAACTGGTTACCTGCCCAGGACCTCGTTAT
>JAXIVJ010011116.1:0-44689 GCA_036785665.1 Chirona hameri
CAATGTATGGCTATTTTTGACAATATAAAAATATATTGTATTTCAAAATATAATAAATCGTGTTTGTAAAAAAATGTTTCTAGGTGAACTATTTCCTTTAACCCTATTTGTAACAGGCTCCTGGCTACCCCTATTTGTAACAGGGGAGAGGGGGGGGGCGGATTCCACCCCCCCCCCCCCGGAGATCTCGAGATCTACCCGTCCGATTTGCAAAAATTTGACGGTATTTGGTTCCCCTCAACACGATCTACATTTCTAAGTAATAAAAAAACAAAATTTTTGATAGGGGGCAACAGGGGGGCAAAAACTACAATTTGTTGTGGTATTTTTAATCCAACATAGCTTTCATTTTTATCGACCGATTTTAACACAACTAATGGGAATCGATAGATGCTGTTCTTGATGCTGTTCTTGATGTATGGTATGCGATGGAAGATAAATATTTTGTGGGTGGTGCGATCGAAGCAATTGTCACGATTGTGAAGCATTATTTTGTATTTAAAGAGGCAGTTAGGAAAGCGTCGTGTCGAAATGTTTTACTGTTTGATAAAGGCCTGTGGCCGAAATATTACAACATAATAATAACATTTGGATAACATTGGATTTTCACATTTTCGAGGAAAAGGTCATGTTTTTTAGTTTATTAATTATATCAAATATGTTCCTCGCACAAGCACTAAACTCTATAAAGGAATCGATAGATATTGAATTGGAAATTGATATATAACGGTGACGTTTGAAAATTCAAAAATCATAGGCGTGTGCAGATCACTCAATATGGGGGTGAAGTGAATGCGTAATAAAACCATTTTTTAAATAAAATAAATGAAATGGTATGTGATTGTGACATTAGGCAAAACCGCTATAAATCATATTTTTGCCTAGGCGGTACCAGGTTAGTGAAAAAGGGAGGTCAAATTGGGAAATATATTTACCGCAGACTAGTTGCTACCCAGCACTATAAATATGTTACTGATCGTAGATAGTTACTTTTTGCATGTTGTACTTCATCATAGGCGTATCCAGGATCCAAACTGGGGCGGCGCAAGACTTTTTGATAAGTATATTATCCGCTATTATGATACTAACTAATCAACAGTGACTATTTCACTTACACTTCAATTAACATTGCTTACCCCATTTTTTACCCTACCTGGACTCGCCTACTATCTTATAATCGTTCGTAGAGTAGCCTGTCGTGCGTGTTTCATCCGAAAACTGCAGTATGTTATGTCATTGTACGCCCATGCCTCTTAGTTTCCTTGCAATAATATGACCCCCTTTCTTCCATTCCTGAGCGCGCCTCTGCAAAAAATGACTTTATTCCCTTTTCTGGCCTCATATGTGCATATATCATTATAAGCTAAACGTCTATTGCGCCGTTATCGCTGGCATATCGTCATCACCATGCCAGTCACCCCCTTTTCATGTGCCTGAACACGCCCCTGCAACTCTATATGTAATAATGTATGCACAAAATTGAAGCAGAGGCTATCTTTTACATCTTGATAGCTATAAATGCTCCGTACATCGCTCTATTGGCTTCCCTCCAAGCATTGAATACTTACTGGAACCCCCCCCCCCCTTTTTTCAAGCCTCTGAAACCGCCTCTGCCATGCAATTTTTATGATATTTCATTAACATCAACTAATTTGCACTTGTTGCAATCACCGTAAACCGATGTAACTCCTTCATACTTGAGGCAGTTAGGAAGAAACTGTGAAGATCGCATTTCCGTATTATTGCCATATTATCGCCCCTCCGAACCCACCCAAAACTGCGCCCTGGAACCGCCTCTGTTCAGGTTAAGAACTTAAAATTTTGACAAATGCCGTATTCAATTCTATGAAAATTCCCCAAATTTAATGGGCCTGCTCCCAGCCGTTCTGGAGATATCTGCGAAAAAAATGGGGGGGGGGGGGGGGCGGAATCCGCCCCTCCCCACCCCACCCCCTGTTACAAATAGGGTTAAAGGGAAATAATGACCTTTCGATTTTGTTAGCAACAATTTCTTAGGCAACCGTTATGGTTTTAAAATCATTTTATTTAAATTTAAGAATTAAATAAAATTATTCCCAAATTCAAAGTTGTAAGTTTGGAAAAAAAATACAAAACAAGTACCTTGTGTACTTCATGAAGGTCATTGACAAATTCGTCCTTCCCTACCATTGTTTACATCGAGTGCGGCATTTTTGGAGGCTCTGTGACGTTTCCGATCAAACTGATCCGTGAAGCAATCCGTGAAGCATCCGTGATGTATGACTGACTATCAGTATAAGTCATGAATAACAACAACATGTAAACTATACCAACTCGAATGAAATAAGGGCGAAATGATTTGAACCCCAGGCAAGCAATTATTCGCAAAGCACTCGGCACTGCGCCACAATAGCAAAAGGCGAGGGAAATGCATATTGGATACAATATTATTACGTCATAAGTTTCTGAAGTGTCAACTACTATGAAATACAGTGATAAAATACCTTTAATAATGATTAACAAGAAAATTCAAACTTAAAAACAATAATTTGAATAAGTCTCTAATTAGCTTTCAACTCAAAATCAGATATATTTTGCAATGCTACACAAGAATGGCACCAGTGACGTCATTAACAAAGCCTGCTACGGGACTTGGGTATACTAATCAGGAACAACTCGCCACAGTGGTTAAGTGCACCGAGAAGCATGACAATGACTTTGTAAACAAATCGCCGACGCTAAATAGATCGCCGTCGATGTGCATCGATGAGCTTCCGATTTAATTTCCAGTTTTGTGTTATTGTTTGTTAGTTTTTTGGGGAAAAATTATTATTTTTCATGATGATATAAAGCATAATGTTATATACAGCCACAGACAAATTATACAAAACTCCTAATGTTGAAAACAAATGAATCTATTTTTAAAAATTGGGGGTCGCAGCCACTAACTATGCCGCCGTTGATGTGCATCAATGAGCTTCCGATTTTATTGCCACTTTTTCCAATCGCTATTAGTTTTAGAAGATCGCCGGGCATATAATCACAACAAGCTGAACGCATAATATATTTTCTACTCCATTGTGTAAAAAAACAATACGGGAAAAGCCCGCAGTTTGATGAGGACCAAAAGTACTTGCAAGTACCGATCGTTAAAAGTGTGGAACGCTTATCAACTATAACTTGAAATATCTTTCGGTAGGAAAGTGTTCATGCAAAATGTGATGAATTTACAATATATTTTGGTCTCGTCTGGCGATTTCAAGTGCTAACTCCATTTTTGTGGGAAAAGGTCATTATTTCCCTTTAAAGGGAGATAATCACCTTTTGATTTTGTTAGCAACAACTTATTTGGCTACCGTTATGGTGTTCAAATGTTGTGATCTAAACTTAAGAATTAAATACAATTACTCTCTAATTCAAAGTTGGAAGTTTGGGGAAATTAATGATCGGTATTTTCCCTCCACTATTGGAAGGCGCGACATCTGGCGCTTTTGCATCAATCTGTTCTGTAACGGCCAGACTGTGTTATACACTATTTTCAGCTGTGCATCAGGTACACACATTTTTCATTTTTTACAATGACTATCTGCAGTCTGCAGTATGCAGTCTGCTCAGGCCGCGCTGTGCCGCGCTGTGCCGCGCCGTGCCGGACCGCGAGCTGCCGCCAGACGCCCACCGCCCATAAACACCCTCCACGGCTGACGTGACCCGCTCACGCTTCGCTTAGCCCCCGTCACGGTGGATGGGATCTGGGTGCCTTTTTGCTAAACTCGTGACGACGCCTAGAACGCAGACCACCGCATCACGAGATCTAACTTCATGGAGGTGGAGCTAAAATCTAGCCAATCATGTGTCATTACGTATAGTGCAATTTCTAATGAGTAACCTATCGTGTGCCTCTACGTGTAGTCCAAAATGTGTGTAGCCAATCACCGCGATGTGCCGGACGGAGCCGAGGTTAGCTCGACTCAGTCGCGGCGGGGGAGGGCAGATTCCGGACAGCACCCGACCGAGCAAGACTGCTGCTCCGCTTCTCACTGTTTCGTTTTACTGTGCTACGTGCTGTGCTACTCTGCAAAATATTACTTCTCGCAACTGGACTTTTCTCTGACTTCGACTGCTGAAGGCCGCGCCCCGCTTGGGCACCGAGAAACCGGCCTGCTACAGATCAACGTTGTTGAATGGGCACTTGTAAACAAATTCCCACACTAAATAGGTCACTTTAGCTTGGCACCGTTTAAGCTATGTATGTACAACTGTAACTGTACGGCAACTGTACTGTACAGTCTAATCTTGCAGCAGCTACAGAGTAGCTTATCAGAGTTTCTGCAACTTTATTTTTTTTCATGTATGATCAATATTTCACAGAGTATAAATTAAATATTGCTTCAACGAGCGATATTGCATTAGTGTTGCTGGGGAACCACTTTCCAGCTTTCGATTTGGTCGGAGAACCGTAGTCTATGTTGACCACCCCTGACCACCCGTCCCAGGACGAGCACGGCTCCGCAGCCGGTGCGCCACGTCGATGTCAGTCGCTCGCACCGGCAATTGTTGTCACAGCTGGCGGATCCCGGTCGCCGGGAGCCGGAGGGGGGGGGGGGGGGGGGGGGGGGGAGCGTCCCAGTCAAACGACCCAATTCACCCAGGTGTCGTGTATTGACATCAACAGACACTCCACGAATAAGCGTGGCTATTACGTGTCAGAAGTCGGTTAAATAAAACAGTAGGGAAGTTACAATTGTCACGATGTGAAACCAAGCAGACTATCACGCACACACACACACACACACACACACACACACACACACACACACACACACACACACACACACACACACACACACACACACACACACACACACACACACACACACACACACACACACACACACACACACACACACACACACACACACACACACACACACACACACACACACACACACACACACACACACACACACACACACACACACACACACACACACACACACACACACACACACACACACACACACACACACACACACACACACACACACACACACACACACACACACACACACACACACACACACACACACACACACACACACACACACACACACACACACACACACACACACACACACACACACACACACACACACACACACACACACACACACACACACACACACACACACACACACACACACACACACACACACACACACACACACACACACACACACACACACACACACACACACACACACACACACACACACACACACACACACACACACACACACACACACACACACACACACACACACACACACACACACACACACACACACACACACACACACACACACACACACACACACACACACACACACACACACACACACACACACACACACACACACACACACACACACACACACACACACACACACACACACACACACACACACACACACACACACACACACACACACACACACACACACACACACACACACACACACACACACACACACACACACACACACACACACACACACACACACACACACACACACACACACACACACACACACACACACACACACACACACACACACACACACACACACACACACACACACACACCTACACACACCTACACACACCTACACACACCTACACACACCTGCACACACCTACACACACCTACACACACCTACACACACCTACACGCACGCGCACGCGCACGCGCACACGCACGCGCACGCGCACACGCACACGCACACGCACACGCACACGCACACGCACACGCACACGCACACGTACACGCACACGCACCCGCGCCCGCACACACACACACAGTCACTTATTGCCGAAAGAAAGACCGGGTCGCCCGTTTGGAACGTGTCGGTTCCAGCCCCCTCACATCATCAGGCAACGAGTTCAGCAGCGATGTAGCACGGTACCAAGACGAACGCTGTCCGGCCGCCGTTCTCATGGCAGGCGGGCGCAGGTACTGGTCCTGTCGCGTGACACGCTCACAGGGCCGCGCATCAGCGTAGGTGCGGAATAAAGGGGCGAGGTCCGCGCAAGACTTGACGCGTCTAGCTGGACGGGAACTGGAAGTCTCCACCCCATATCTGTCACGTGCGTCACATTTCAAATACTAACGAATACTTGAAACGTCGCATGCGAGTGCTCGTTAATTGGCTCAATTTTGACGTCGCATTGCTTGAGTCTCAAGTAATTGCAATACAAAGCAGTGTCAAGAGGTCATTTTAGTCGCCGCGTTGCAAATTGCGAAATATACATGGCATAGCCCTGTTTCGCAATATCCATGGTTACAACTGACAGGCACAGGTTGGCTATCTAGTATATGCCAAGCAACAGCGCCAGACTGGTTATTGATTCGACTCTGATTGAATCGATTGGAATCGTTCAATCAAAATCCCTTGAATCAAAGAAGAATCGATTCACCGCCGGATTTTGTTATTCATGAATCATGATATAATCAAAACCCGCATAAAAACAAGACTGATTGAATCAAAAAGACGGTGCAATGCTATTTCAATTGTGAGGCAAGCGTGATTTGATTTTAAAAAAATGATTCTTTTACTCGGAAAGAATCATTTCTTAAAATGGTTATCCATGAATCAAACGGTAACTGAATCATTCATATTCCAAACTGAATCGTGATTGAATCCTTCCAAAAAAGGTGAATCAATAGCCAGTCTGAACAGCGCATGTTTGCAGTGTTCTACATTGATACCCTTGCATATTTAATTTGAGGCCAGTGTCCCGAAGTTGAGGAGGTACATTGAAATATGCATGTGAATTGTTAAATAATAGACGGTTGATAACACTGCAGAAGGGCACCATAAAGCAGGTTTAATTAGTACAGCCTCTGGAGGAACTGTATTACTGGGGAGCGGTGTACGACGGAGAGACGACATCCGAGAAATGGCGCGCGTGGCTAGCGGTGTGGCAACCGGCCATCGACGCACACATGCCGCTCCGAACCGTCAAACTGAGGCATCCACCCTCCCCGTGGCTTCATGGCAACGAAGAGCTGAAGCAGTGCATGAAGAATCGCGACGAAGCTCGACAAGCCCGCGACCAAGACCGACAGGATGCCGCTAAAGAACAGGTTTTTAAAGAGTGCAGAAACGCTGTGAAAAGAGTGCAGTTTCGAGCCTGTTCTGAATATTATGCTACATCGTACAAAGGCATTTGTACGACAACATGGAAAGACATTAGAAAGTTTCTATTGGCATCAAAGAAACCAGAGCCCAGATTAGACTCGCCAGCTCACAGTGATCCTGCCTGGGCCGAGAGGCTCAATGCGCATTTCGTGACGATGGGTGCAGATGTCGCTAGTGCGCTGACGGCAGCGGACCAAGGGGAGCGACTGAAACCCCGACCCCCGCGCGTTGTAAGTGATTCGTTCCGTGTGCGACCTGCACGTTACCTGAGCTCTCACTGGCCCTGCGAGCAATGAACAACTCTCGTACATGTAGTAGCGATGGCATCACAGTCGAGATGCTAAAGATGACGGAGTCTCGTCTCCGGAGCCGCCGTGTCAATACACCGCTGCTGCGGCCTCCGCTGCCGGGCTGCAAGTCAAGTAAAAACGTGATTATGCGGTGACGACGTGGGAGCTGGTGCTGTCGGACTCTGTAGCCAGATTACCGGCTGCGAGATGGCCACGCCTTCACCGACTCTGCGGCTTCGTTCTGGCACCGTGCGAGCCTCGCCGGAGCTCAAACACGTGGACACCATCGTCGACGCGGTTATGGAGAAGCTGCGTGCGTCGGGGATCGGCTCCGGAGGAGATGCTGCCTCTCTGGATGGCAGTGACGTCCGGCCGTCGCCGGAGCGGTGCGAGCCGGACAGTCCAGCACCGGCCGAGCCCGGCCTGGCGCAGCGGCAGCTGTGGCTGGCGGAGCTGCGCTCCCGTATGCCCGACATGGGCGTGCGGGAGAGAGAGGAAGTTCGGGCGCTACTGATCATCGGCGAGGGGGCGGGCCCGCCCCCGGCGGACCACGTCTGGTACTGGGGAAGGGTCCGCCTTATGCTAATAGTCGCGCATCACGGCTGGGGCGCCGCGCTGGCGGACAGTCGGATGACCGACATGGACCGGCTGGGTATCAGACTGCATCCGGCTGCTGGATCGCCGCCTCCTGCGCCGCCGGCGATCGCCGCTGTGGCGGCTGGTGGGCGCGGCAGACCGTGCCGTCCATCGGGTCTCCGTAGACCGGTGACGTCTGCCGGCGCCGGCCGGAGATGCGTCCCTCGTCCGAGGCAATGAAGAGACAGCCCGGGCGCGGGGCGGCGGACGGGGGCCGCCCGCACTCGGCCCCGCCGCGGCTTGCGGGTCGCGATGGCGCTGCGACTGGCGGTGGGGGCAACGGCCTCTGTTTCCTCCGGCCCCCGGCCAGCCGCAGAGTCTCCAGACGACTCTGTGGGACGAGACACCAGCGAGAGAGACTTCTTCTCTGCGGAGCCGGGCTGCCGGCCTCAGTCTGGCGGGCTGGCACCGCTGGACGATCGGCGCGCCATCTGCGATGTGCTGGCGGAACCAGACACGGCTTCCTGGCGGCGACCTCTGGAGGCGGCTGACTCTCGCTCAGTGGCTGAGGGAATGGTCTTCATGCTGACGGAGCCGCCTCCGTCGCTGCCGCCGCCGTCAGCGACGAAGACGGTGCTCGGTGAGGCGGGTGGCGCGGGCGTGCCGACGACGGTCGAGTCGCCTATGGACTTCATCGGCGCCCAGCGCCTGCCTCTGGAGGCTGGCGCACGGGTGCGGCCGCCGGTGGCCGGCCGGGTTAATGCGGCACTTTTTGCCGGTCACCCACGAGTGCGGTGTGTACTGGCAAGGGGACTGAAAGTGCGCGTGCCCGCGACAGCGCCTCGCGTGTGGCAGGTCACTCAGCGCTCGGCGCTGATGACGGCCGCGGTGGCCGACTGTGTGGCGGCCGGCGTGCTGGTGCCGGGCCGCCCGCGGCGATGTTACCGTCTGTTCCCGGTACCCAAGACTTCTCTGCGGAGCCGGGCTGCGGAGGTCGGTGGCGCGCCTAATATACGACATGTCCTCGCGCCTCTGTTCGGAGTCGCGCCTCTGTTCCTGCCGCCAATACACGCTGTCGGCCGGCTCCACGGTCGACAACAAGTAAGAACAGCAAGCCTGAGTCGGTGAGTGCAGGAGAGTGGCCGCCGGACTCCGAAGGGACAACCGGTGGAGGAGACGCCATGGCACTACGTTCGGGCACGGTTCGTGGCGAGCAGGACATCGACGACATCGTCGAGGCCGTCATCGCCAGCCTCAGTGGGGCGGGTCTGGTGGCGGCGGCTACAGCAGAGGTGAAGGAAGAAGTAGTCGTGGTCGACGCACAGTCCACGCCGACCTCCGACCTCCACGGTCCACGGTCCACGGTCGACGCCGACCTCCGGGAGCAGCTGACGGCGTCGTCCAACTTTGGTATTCGGGAAAGGGAGGAGATGCGCGGCATGGTCATTATAGGCGAGGGGGCGGGCCCGCCCCCGCAGCACCAGCTGTGGTACTGGGGGCGTGTCCGCCTCTTTCTCATCGTGGCGCATGAGGGCTGGGCGGCGGCGGTGAACGACGCCCGTAGCGCCGACATGGACCGGCTGGGCATACGCCTCACCCCGTCCGTCCCGCGGCCGGCCCCGGGCCCCGCCCGGCGGTTGCGCCTGCCGCTGAGTGGCGGCAGCGGCCCTCCCGGCCGTCCGGACTGCGCGCCCCGGCGCGCTCGGCCGCGTCGCGCGGTCCGCATTAGGACGGCACTGCGAGTGGCATGGGGGGAAACGGTCTCGGAACCCCACTCCAGCCCCCTGCCACCCGCTGTACCCCGGCTCTGCCCTCGCCCGGGGGAGGCGCTCCGGACATCGAGCCGGGGCGCGGCGCCGCGGCCGTGCTCGGTGCGGCGTCGGCAGCGGCGCAGTCCGCTGCTGGGATGTCGTTTTTGGGTAACTTACCCGACGAGGAGTCATCGGAAGAGGAGGAGGAGGAGGAGCCGGCCGCGCTGGCGGCGGGTCTTGGTGGATGGCCGCTGACTGCGGCCGGCGACCCGCGCGCCGCCTGCCGGGTGCTGGCGGAGCTGCTCAGCGGGGCTGGTGTGCCCGCTGCCGCTGAGCCGCCGCCGGCCGACGGGCCGGCGTCGGGTGAGGCGGGGTTCTCCGAGTCGCCTCTCGCGTTCGTCGGTGCGCGTCGGCTTCCGGTGGGCAGCGATGCTCGAGTGAGGCCGCCAGTGCGGGTTCGAGTGGACCCGGCCGTCTACGGGGGCCATCCGCGTGTGAACAGCGTCTTGGCGCGAGGACTGAAGGTGCGCGTGCCGAGCGCAGCGCCGTGCGTATGGCTGAGGACACCGCGGTCTGCGTTGATGACTGAGGCGGTGTCAGACTTTGTGAAAAGTGGAGTGTTTGAGCCGGGTGAGCCGGACAGCTGTTACCGTCTGTTTGCGGTGGCAAAGTCTCCGTCGGTCGCGCGTCTAGGGTATGACCTGTCTTTGCTGACGCCCTGGATGCCGCGGCGGTGTTGCGTTTTGCCGAAACTCGAGCGTGTGTTAGGCAGATGGATTTGGGTACGGTATAAAATTAGACTTACGAGACGGCTTTTATCATATTCCCTTGGCTCCGAGTACAAGTAGAAAGTTTGGTGTTTTTTACGATAAACAGACATATGTATTTACCAGGCTGCCGATGGGCTTGTCAGTAGCTCCGTCAAAAATGCAGCACTTTGCCTTCGCGACGGTGAAGATTGTAGAGGGCAGGTTTTCGGGTGTAAGAGACAATGCTTATTTGGATGATTTTCTGTTTGTCGCTCGCCGCCCTGAGGACCTGTCTGGCATCGTAGAATTTTAACTGAGTCGGGTCTCCATATAATTTTGATAAGTCTGTTACTGTTCCGTCATCGGAATTGCGTTATCTCGGTGTGGACTTAAACTTGGCGAGCTGTTCATTGAGCGTTAAACGTGAGACGGTGGAGCCCTTGCGCGACGCGATGTTGCAGTGCAACTCGAGCTAGTCATTGGTCTCTCGGCAACGGCTGGCGGGGTTTGTAAATTTTGCACGGCCTTGTTTAAAGTTGCCACTCGAAGTTGTGTCGGCAGTGATGGACGGGGACTCTGGTGCGTGTAGTGCAGTCGCCCCGTTTATTCGTGAAGGTGTCGTGTGGTCATTTTCCGACATTTCCGAGTGGCATGATCTGCACAAACGCCATGTATTTGTCGATGCGACGCCGACTCAGATCGGCATTGTAGTGCCAGGCTGCGTGCCGGTGTCTGTGGCTCTGCCACTTGCGCTGCCTATTTATGTGGCAGAGTATCTGGCAGCTCTAACGGCGATTGTTAGTGTGGAGCGGGGGCTGTTTACGCTGTTTTGTGATAATGCCGGCGTTTATTATAATTTGCAAAAAGGCCGCTGTCCGTGCCCCTGGCTACCAGTCATGTGCCATGTTTTCAGTTCGCGCGCTTTTTCTGTTCGGTATATACCGTCGTGTGAGAATCCCGCAGATGCTCCCTCGCGCTCTCCCGCTCTGTATTCGGGGTCCGCACAGGAGCGGGTTTTTCCCTGTCTCTGGGCCAATCAGCGGCCCAGGACATCGGATGATCGGCGCGGGAATTTGTGTTGCGTGCCTTTGTCGGGTCACTGTTGTGGTCAGTGTGGCAGTCGCGCTTCTGTTCCTGCCGACAATACACGCTGTCGGCCGGCTCCACGGTCGACAAGTACTTGTTGTCGACCGTGGAGCCGGCCGACCCAGAGACAGGAAAAACCCGCTCCTGTGCGGACCCCGAATACAGAGCGGGAGAGCGCGAGGGAGCATCTGCGGGATTCTCACACGACGGTATATACCGAACAGAAAAAGCGCGCGAACTGAAAACATGGCACATGACTGGTAGCCAGGGGCGCGGACAGCGCCCTTTTTGCAAATTATAATAAACGCCGGCATTATCACAAAACAGCGTAAACAGCCCCCGCTCCACACTAACAATCGCCGTTAGAGCTGCCAGATACTCTGCCACATAAATAGGCAGCGCACGTGGCAGAGCCACAGACACCGGCACGCAGCTTGGCACTACAATGCCGATCTGAGTCGGCGTCGCATCGACAAATATGTGACGTTTGTGCAGATCATTCCACTCGGAAATGTCGGAAAAGCACCACACGACACCTTCACGAATAAACGGGGCGACTGCACTAAACGCACCGGAGTCCCCGTCCATCACGGCCGACACAACTTCGAGTGGCAACTTTAAACAAGGCCGTGCAAAATTTACAAACCCCGCCAGCCGCTGCCGAGAGACCAATGACCAGCTCGAGTTGCACTGCAACATCGCGTCGCGCAAGGACCCCACCGTCTCACGTTTAACGCTCAATGAACAGCTCGCCAAGTGTAAGTCCACACCGAGATAACGCAATTTCGATGACGGAACAGTAACAGACATCAAAATTAATATGGAGGCTCGACTCAGTGAAAAATTCTACGATGCCAGACAGGTCTTCAGGGCGGCGAGCGACAAACAGAAAATCATCCAAATAGGCAATGCCTCTTACACCCGAAAACCTGCCCTCTACAATCTTCACTGTAGCGCAGGCAAAGTGCTGCATTTCTGACGGAGCTACTGACAAGCCCATCGGGAGCCTGGTAAATGCATATGTCTGTCTATCGTACAGAACACCAAACTTTTTACTTGTACTCGGAGCCCAGGGAATATGATAAAAGCCGTCTCGTAAGTCTAATTTTATACCGTACCCAAATCCATCTGCTGAATAGCCTAACACACGCTTGAGTTTCGGCAAAACGCAAGACCGCCGCGGCATCCAGGGCGTAAGCAAAGACAGGTCATAAACTAGACGCGCGACCGACGGAGACTTTGCCACCGCAAACAGACGGTAACAGCTGTCCGGCTCACCCGGCTCAAACACTCCACTTTTCACACAGTCTGACACCGCCTCCGTCATCAACGCAGACCGCGGCGTGCTCAGCCACACGCGCGGCGCCGCTCTCGGCACGCGCACCTTCAGTCCTCGCGCCAAGACGCTGTTTACACGCGGATGGCCCCCGTAGACGGCCGGGTCCACTCGAACCCGCACCGGCGGCCTCACTCGAGCATCGCTGCCCACCGGAAGCCGACACGCACCGACGAACGCGAGAGGCGACTCGGTGAACCCCGCCTCGCCCGACGCCGGCACGCCGGCCGGCGGCGGCTCAGCGGCAGCGGGCACACCAGCCCCGCCGAGCAGCTCCACCAGCACCCGGCAGGCGGCGCGCGGGTCGCCGGCCGCAGTCAGCGGCCACCCACCAAGGCCCGCCGCCAGCGCGGCCGGCTCCTCCTCCTCCTCCTCCGATGACTCCTCGTATAAGTCACCCAAAAACGACATCCCAGCAGCGGACTGCGCCGCTGCCGACCCCGTACCGAGCACGGCCGCGGCGCCGCGCCCCGGCTCGATGTCCGGAGCGCTTCCCCCGGGCGAGGGCAGAGCCGGGGGTGCTGCGGGTTGCAGGTGGCCGGAGTAGGGTTCCGAGACCGTTGCCCCCCATGCCACTGCAGTGCCGTCCTATTGCGGACCGCGCGACGCGGCCGCGCCCGCCGAGCGCGCCGGGGCGCGCAGTCCGGACGGCCGGTAGGGCCGCTGCCGCCACTCAGCGGCAGGCACAACCGCCGGGCGGGGCCCGGGGCCGGCCGCGGGACGGACGGGGTGAGGCGTATGCCCAGCCAGGGGGCCGGGTGGCTCAGTTGGTAGAGCGTTTGACTCGGAATCCAAGGGTTCCGGGTTCGAGTCTGGCTACTGGCGCAAGTCATTTGGTTCCCCGCCCCGGAGGGGAGTGGTTCTCCTCCCCACCCGCGGCGGCATATAGCTATAGGCTGGACTACGGGGTGGGCGAGAACAACTCCCCTCCCACCCACCCCCAAAAAAAAATGCCTAGCCGGTCCATGTCGGCGATACGGGCGTCGTTCACGGCTGCCGCCCAGCCCTCATGCGCCACGATGAGAAAGAGGCGGACACGCCCCCAGTACCACAGCTGGTGCTGCAGGGGCGGGCCCGCCCCCTCGCCGATGATGACCAGGCCGCGCACCTCCTCCCTCTCCCGAGTACCAAAGTTGGACGACGCCGTCAGCTGCTCCCGGAGGTCGGCCAGCCAGAGCTGCCTCTGTCCATGCGTCGGTCCGGACGGTGCGTCGACCACGACTACTTCTTCCTTCACCTCTGCTGTAGCCGCCGCCACCAGACCCGCCCCAGTGAGGCTGGCGATGACGGCCTCGATGATGTCGTCGATGTCCTGCTCGCCACGAACCGTGCCCGAACGTAGTGCCATGGCGTCTCCTCCACCGGTAGTCCCTTCGGAGTCCGGCGGCCACTGTCCTGCACTCACCGACTCAGGCTTGCTGTTCGTACTTGTTGTCGACCGTGGAGCCGGCCGACAGCGTGTATTGGCGGCTGGAACAGAACGGGCGTCGTTCACCGCCGCCGCCCAGCCCTCATGCGCCACGATGAGAAAGAGGCGGACAGAGAAAGAGGCGGACACGCCCCCAGTACCACAGCTGGTGCTGCAGGGGCGGGCCCGCCCCCTCGCCGATGATGACCAGGCTGCGCACCTCCTCCCTCTCCCGAGTACCAAAGTTGGACGACGCCGCCAGCTGCTCCCGGAGGTCGGCCAGCCAGAGCTGCCTCTGTCCATGCGTCGGTCCGGACGGTGCGTCGACCACGACTACTTCTTCCTTCACCTCTGCTGTAGCCGCCGCCACCAGACCCGCCCCAGTGAGGCTGGCGATGACGGCCTCGACGATGTCGTCGATGTCCTGCTCGCCACGAACCGTGCCCGAACGTAGTGCCATGGCGTCTCCTCCACCGGTAGTCCCTTCGGAGTCCGGCGGCCACTGTCCTGCACTCATCGACTCAGGCTTGCTGTTCGTACTTGTTGTCGACCGTGGAGCCGGCCGACAGCGTGTATTGGCGGCTGAAACAGAGGCGCGACTCTTTAGCGTCTTCCGGAACAGTTCCGGAACAGAGGCGCGACTTTGCTGTGGTGGGGCCGCACTTGTTACACGTTGTGAATGGCTCGTTAGTGACCGGTCGAGTGCCCTCAGAATGGAAGAATGCGATTGTGCTGCCACTCTTTAAGAGAGGCGACCGTAGTGAAACGGGCAATTACAGACCCATATCCATATTAAGTGTAGTCGACAAACTCTGTGAAAAATTCATTAACTGGCAGCTATCGTCATTTCTGGAAAGGAATCATATTTTGACAAACTCAGCATGGCTTCCGATCGGGGCACTCGACCGAGACCGCGATGCTGGCACAGTCAGCTACCTAATTTCAAATCGTGATTCTGGTCGAGTTACGACGATGCTGGCGGCAGACACATCTCGAGCGTTCGATTCCGTAGAGCACGGTTATCTCCTCGAAAAGCTCGGCTGGTACGGCATAGACGACCATTGGTTTAGGGACTGGCTGACTGACCGAACTCAACAAATTCAGGGGAGCAATGCTCCGCCCCTCCCAATAACCCACGGGGTGATTCAAGGATCGAATTTAGGACCAAAACTTTATTATTTTTTTAGTAATGATATTACGTCACATCTTACCTCAGGAAAACAAGTTTTGTTCGCAGATGATGTCCAGTTCTTGGACTCGGATGCGCCTAAAAATCTGGAAACGCTAAAGCGGCGAGTGGAAAGCACATTGGACATTGCCTTAAACTGGTTTACGCAAAATCGACTGAAATTAAATCCCACCAAAACGGAATTATTAGTGGTAAAACCGGTTAAACAGAACTTAACTACTCCTTTAAGCATCCGGTTCGGTTGTACAGAAGTCAGTCCCTCGCCCCACGCTAAAATCCTCGGCGTTATGGTGGATGCAGCCCTATCCTGGGAGAAGCAAATTTTGCAGGTCACTCGCCGATGCTATTGCGTTCTCGTCGGGTTATCAACGCAGACTCGTGGATGACGTGGAAGGGAGAAGACGTGTTGTGACGAGTTCAAGAACAAGGAAGTTCAAGATCGAATTTATTTGGATTTTCATTTTTTGTTTTCTGGTAATGGGTTAAGCTCATCACCAGGTAAAACTACCCTTAACTGATTTAAGGACGTGTTACTTGGAACGTGGTGAGTCACTTTTTGTCTTTTTTCTTTTTCTTCTGTGATACACTGGTACATAGTTGTTAGGTGTGTGAGTAGGATGTAAAAGATGGGGCCACCCGGGCCATTAAACGGGTCAGACCTGATGATAGAACAGAAAGTTTCTGGAACAAAGATGACCCAGGACAAGGAACCTACCTAAGAGTAAAGCTCAAATCAGGTAAACCACTTAAGGGACAGGGCTGGTCATGGGTGCAGACATGTATAAGGGGCATACTAGGAGGGCAAGAGAAAGTTGATAAGGCCAATTTCCAAAATGATGGAAGCCTGTTCCTGAAAACCAAAAGTGACAAACAAACCAATCAACTCTTAAAAGCAACACTGTTTGGAAGGGAAGAGTGTGATGTTCAAAAGGGTGAGCGACTGAATGTGGGCAAAGGCACCATCCTTGCTTACGACATGATAGACCTTTCTGAGGAGGAGGTTGTGGGATGGCTGCAGGAGTTTGGTGTCGTGGGAGCCAAACGATTCACAAGGAGGGTGGGAAATCACACTGAGAACACCCCTACCATCCTCCTGACGTTTGACAGGTCTACATGCCCCTTTCAACTCAACTTTGACTATGTGTCGTACCAAGTGAGAAAGCATGTCCCAAACCCATTGATATGTCACAAATGTGGGAAATGTGGACATCCTGAGTCAAGGTGCAAAGCAGAGGCAGTGTGTCTCAAATGCAGTGGCACAACACATGAGGGTGACTGTGAACGGAAATGTACCAACTGCAACCAGACAGGACACTCTTGTTTCTCCAGGGACTGCCCAATCTGAAAAAAGGAAAAAGAGATATGTGAGATCAAAGTTGACCAGGACATATCCTATGCCCATGCTCGTCGAGTGTATGACACAACACATCGGATCCCGAGCCTGACTGTCCGCACATACTCTACAGCGCTACAAGCACAACCTGAGCACCACAACCAGGAAGCTTCTCTGCGAGACAGAGAAGCTTCCTGGAGAACAACCTGGAGCGTAAGGTCGACAAAATGATCACCTTGTTGGATAGACTTCTAGAACAGACAGGTACTAACAAACCTGGTGTGACAAATAGGGAACAGAACCAGGAGGACAGGGAGAGTGTGACTGTAGAAGTGACACAAACCCCTACACAGCAACCCAACCCCCCAACTCTGACTGCCATGATATGAATGACGCTCCCATTCCAGGAGGCAGTGACACCATTACCCCTGATATGAATGACACCGTTGATACCTATGATGATCTCGAGCAGGAGACAAACAAGGAGGTAGTTAAGAATACCACTGAGTGGAGTACAGCAGAGGCCAAACATGGCAAACGGGGCAAAAGCCTCACTGGCAAAGTGCGGGAGAAGAGCGACCTGGCTGTCCCTCCATCCCCCGAGCTTGGAGCAAGGCAACGCAGGCCAGCTGTAGAAGATGTAAGTAGGCGGATGCCCAGCCTAACCAGAATGACCCACACTCCTGAGATATGAAATGGGAGGTTTGACCGTGAAACATGACAGATACTGTAGTGTCTGGACCATATGTGCTTGTCAAAGCAATAGTTGTTTAATGTTCACATTGAACAGTGTTATATCTGTTTTTGTTTTGTTTTTATGTCGGTGATAGATCATTATTCACATTGATTTTCACATGTGATAGTCACCTTTGTATGTGTATTTTTTTTGTGCAACACATTCCTCTAAGTTCCATCATGTCCTTGATTCTCTTTATGAAGGAATTGTCTTTCTTTTCGCCTCACTTTGCAGAGGAACCCAATGTGTGTATCGTGTCCATTATGGATGGGACGGCTCGACAGCGAGCCGAGCAGCTGAATGGTGTCCTATTAAGGTGGAGGAAAAATGATCGGGTGGCTCACACCGACCTGGGGACTAGCTGTGGACATCCGTTGGTCTTGTTCTGTTTGAAGAAGCACTGGACTCAGTTTCTTACCTATGTTTTGCTTACACGATGTTATGAGCCTACCCCGGAGGCGTGGTACGAACAAATGCTTTGAGACATGACTGTGAAATTCCTGCAATGGAATACAAGAGGACTAATCGGGAAATGGGCAGAAGCAAAACCTATGTTCATGAATGACTCATTCCAGGTGTTGTGCTTGCAGGAAACGCACTTCATTGAGAACGATCGGTATAGTTTCGGCCACCACGTTTTACGCTATACAATGAATTATCGGCACAAGGGGACAGAAGAGGAGTGTCGATCTACGTCACAAATAACCTCCCTCATTATAGGGTACCTCTACAGAGCACGCTACAGGCAGTAGCTTGCACTGTTAAAATCAATAACAGAAGAATCACAATGTGTTCATTATATCTTCCCCCTACTGACAACTTTTCTTTTCAGGAACTGTCGCAACTAATCGATCAATTGCTAAAACCTTATCTCCTCTGCACAGATGCAGTAAGCACTTTATGTGGGGTTCCCCACATTGTGACAGGAGGGGAAACATATGAATGGATATCATCAATCATTATACATTGCGAGTCTTAAACGATGGACAACCGACTCGACTTGATGAATCGTCTGGAGAGGCATCCCACATCAAATTAACTCTGGCATCCAGCGACATAGCTTATCTGATAGATTGGAACACCGATAAGGATTTACACTCGAGCGACCATTTCCCAATCCACCTCACTTTGTCCACTACGACAGTGGTCCCCCGTGACTTACCGGCGATTTTTACGGGATGGAGCATGAGGAAGGCAAATTGGACTGACTTCGAACAGAATTGTGATTTCCACTTTGACCCTGAACATGGACTAGACAACTGTGATGTTATAACACAAACATTAATTGAAAACGCCAATAAGTATATTCCCACTAGAAATGGGAACGCAAAATATAAATGTCCATGGTGGACAGACGCGTGTAGGGAGGCCATTAGGGAGAGAAGGAGAGCTCAGAATATAATGAGGAGAAATCCGCACTCTTCATTCTTACGAATAGAATACAGGAAAGAAGAAGCGAAAACCCGACAAATACTCCGGACAGCACAACTTAATGCCTGGCACGAGTTGCTCTCGGTATTTAATCATCGTACACCAATGAAGCGACCTGGGAAATCCTACGAAGATTTTCTCATAAAACCAGGATTTCGAGACCTTACCTTCGAGAGTCTTAGTAAATAACGATGACATTATCGACGATCCCATCGAGGTGGTAAATGCTTTTGGACAGTTTTTCGCTGACATGAGTTCACGGTCGAATTACCACGACTCCTTTTTGAGGCACGAACATGAACTTGCTGATACATTACCCGACTTTGGAAACGAAAACAGAGAGGATTACAACAAGGCATTTACTACACGAGAGCTGATGGATGCGATTCAACGTTCAGGATCGACATCGGTCGGCCCTGATCAGATTCACTATGATTTCTTCCGGCATCTGAATGACACACAGATTGGTGAACTACTTGCTTTCTATAATTATATGTGGACAAACGATGTTTTCCCTGACACCTGGCGACATTCTTACATTATCCCGATCCTCAAACCAGGGAAAGACTGTAACCAGGTAAGCTCTTATCGACCTATACAACTGACCTCCTGCATGTGCAAGTTGTTAGAAAAGATGATTGCTAAACGAATGAACTGGAACCTTGAAAGGTATGAGATGTTGTCAAAATTCCAATGTGCATTTCGCTCTGGGAAATCAACGGTTGATCACTTGGTTCGAATTGAGTCGCATGTCCGGGACGGTTTTTTACATCACAGTAGTACATTAGGAGTATTTCTCGACATCAAGTCCGCGTATAACATGGTCTCCCCGATTGTACTTCTTCATAGAATGCATCACAATGGCTTCCGGGGCCATGTGATGCATTTTGTCAGGAATTATCTCTCGAACAGAACGTTCCAAGCGCGATGCGGCACGTTATCAGACGTTTTCCAACAGGATTACGGTGTAGTACAAGGAGGGGTAATCTCTCCACTACTCTTCAATATCGCGATTGATTCCCTCTCTGAAACGATTCCCCGAAATATACCCTTCGCCATCTACACTGACGACTGTACAATCTGGGTACCGGGAATGAGGATACCAATCCTGTTCCGAGAAATCCAACGAGCCTTATCAAACATCGGTGCATGGGCGTTGACCAATGGATTCACCTTCTCTGCTGTCAAATCTAAGGCAATATGATTTCGTCGAGGACTTAAACGTATTGACCTGACGATACTACCTGTCCTTAGACTTAGCAATGAACCCATTCCCGTAGTAGAACAGGTGAAATACTTGGGCATCATCTTAGACTCAAGGCTCAACCTAAGTTATCATATCGAGTACGTAAAGGGGAAAGCATTGAAGCGAATAGCAATCCTCAAAAGTGTTGCTGGAAAGAGATTTGGGGCTGACAGAACTGTATTACTGAGGATGTATACGTCACTCATATGGCCTTTACTGGAATATGGCTCGCCTATCCTAGATGGACCGGGACATTGCCGGAGCAAAGCACTTGAACCCATTCAAAATACTGGTCTCAGAATTGCTACCGGTGCTCTACGAACCTCACCTGTGAGGGCCTTACAAGTTGAGACCAATGTTATGCCTTTAGGGGTCAGAAGGCAGGAGCTCCTAGTGAGATATTACCTCAAGGTGACGGGCGACAACCAACATCCATGTCATAGTATGATGGACCTTGCTTCAACTGATCGGGTGTATAATAACCTTTCGGAAAGATACCTTCAGAGAATCGCTGGATTGCCTATAGCCTATCGATTGAAAAAAAAATTGATATGAGCTATGATCCTCCAGAAGAGGTTATGAAAGCAGAAGGTACGATAGCACCTTGGCTACTGCCTGACGTCGACACACTTATGCTCTTGACACAAAACAAGAACCAAACGACCGACATTGACATCCAAACAGAGGTCCATGATCTCATTGCCAAATATCCCGGTTACAGACTCTTCTTCACGGACGGTTCCAAGATAAACAACTCAGTCGCCTGTGCTTTCACTGTAAACTATGTGTTTTTCTCTTTCAAACTGCCAGATGATTTGTCGATATATACTCCCGAACTATTCGCGAATTAGCTGCAATTGAATATGTCCGTGACAACCGCGTACCAAAAGCCCTCATCTGTACCGATTCTAAATCAGCGATCAAAGCACTCAACGCTCAAAGCCGCGACCACCCCATCCTGATACAGATTTTAGAATTGTACCACATGAACACACGAGACGGCCTGAAATGTAGCCTGGTATGGATTCCAGGTCATAGCGGAATTGCTGGAAATGTCCGGGCAGACTACTGGGCAAGGAAGGCTCACGCGAAACCAAATGTCACGCCTGCCAAAGTGGGGTATCGCGAATATATACCACAAGTGAAACAGCGTAGTATAGAGCTATTCACAAAGTTATGGCAGGAATACCGTCCGACACAACTAAAACTGATTAAATCAACCATTGGGGCATGGAACTCCAGTAGACGCAGCATCCGCAAAGAAGAGGTCATCTTGTGTAGAATGAGATTAGGACACACTGTACTAACACACTCACACATCATTGACCAAATACCCGCACCGATGTGTGACCTATGTAGATGTCGACAAGATGTCCAGCATCTGTTAATTGACTGTCGAAAGTTCATAGGTGCCAGACAAAGGCTGAGTTTGGTATGTCGAGACGTTGGAGCTCAAATGAATATGGGGACCTTGCTTGGGAACAAGGATGTTGCCATCACTGCTGCTCTTTTTATTTACCTTCGACAATGTGAGCTACTCGACAAACTTTGAACTGGTACAAGGACTTCTCTTCATTGCATTCTATAACTTGGTTGTGTTCTGTGATGCATTGGTATGCCTCTTCTTACAGCATGTTCTCGTTATCTTGCACGTTGCACCTTTCTCTTATTTGTGTCACTTGCATTTTTTTCAGTTGCAAACATTATCTTGGTCTACAGCCTGCTGAACGTCGATTGCCTATCGCCACTCGATATCTGGCAAACACTGGTGCGGTGCAAATGTATGAACTACAGTTGACCTATTTCTTTGCATCATCTATTGAACGACTTTGTACGTTTTGTATGTGTGTAATCATGTGCCCCGCCATATCAGCGAGTTGTCGCCACTGGATCCGGACGCAGCTCTATCGTTCGACCGTCCTCCTTCTGGGGTTCGGCTGTGGCGAAAACACCCTGTGCAGTGAAACATCGGTGCCATGAGCACATGTGCCTCTTTTGTTTTTGTCTTGTTTTAACTGTTTATTTTTTATTTTTCTGCAGCAGAGCCCGCAACATTGACATTAACTCAAAGTATACTAGCACTAACAAAACTAGCATCACCTATTCTGACTCAACGCCACATTCCTACCTGGCAAGTTCCCTCCCAGGCAACTCCATATCCTGCTGAGACCTCCGCTTAGTACCGCTTAGTACCGAGCAATCCCTACCAACCTGAACGTGGACGAGACTACGAAGACAAGACAAGAACAAGACGTTGGATGCTTGAGCCTCGCAGCTACGCGCCCTAACCCATCAAGAACAAGAAGTCGGGTTATCAAAATTAAGGCACCAAATTCCGCGTGAAACAAAAAAGCTTCTAGTACAGTCCTTAGTTTTCCCTCACACTCAGTACTGCCTAACAGCATGGGGAGGGTGTAACGTGACTAAAAAAAGACGAATTATAAAAATCATTAACTTTGGAGCCCGCATAGTGTCAGGCCAACACCGACGAGATCACATTAGTCCCACCCTGCAGTCCCTGGGCGGGCCGAGGTTCGAGGAGATGCTCAAGGCTCGAGACCTGGCCATGGTGGGCTGCTCTCCGACACAGGCCCACCTGCTCTAGCTGACTACCTGACTCGCCGTGCCATTGTTTCGAGTAGACAGACGCGAGGAACTGAGGCAGGGATGCTGGAGCTGCCTAGAATCAGGACCGAGGCAGCAAGGCGCAGTTTTCCCTATAGGCCGTGATGGCGTGGAATGAGCGCATACAAATTGCTAGTCAACAGTAACATGCTCGTCTTAATGTCTATCTAGGTTTTCTTTTAATACTCATTGGCTCATCATGTTTTAAAATGTTATTTAGCGATTGTATTTTGTGTGGTGTTTTTTTATGTGCAGTATCAGCGTGTATTGTTTTTACTTTAGTGTTTATGCGGTATGTGATTAGATCGATTGTACATGGTTAGATTTTATGACATGTCATTGACGCGAGGGCTGAAAAGCCTAACACTGGAGACCTCAATAAAATACTACTACTACTACTATTAGGGTAGCCGGTAGATTGTATCACTAAAAGCCGCCCCATTTTCGGCCTTATTGCATTTGAGTATGCAGACTGCGTCACGAAATATTAACTTACTTGAATGTTCTAGAATTTGGTCATTTAAAGCAAATGGAATTTAACCCTATTTGTAACAGGCTCCTGGCTACCCCTATTTGTAATGGGGGGGGGGGGGTCGGATTCCGCCCCCCCCCCCCCCCCCCGAGATCTCGAGATCTACCCTTCCGATTTTCAAAAATCAAACGGCGTTTGGTTCCCCTCAACACTATATACATTTCTAAGACATACAAAATCAATATTTTTGATAGGGGGCAACAGGGGGGCAAAAACTACAAATTTTAGTGGTATTTGTGATCTAACACAGCTGTCATGTTTATCAACCGATTTTAACACAACCAATGGGAATCGATAGAGATTGAATTGGAAATTGATATGTGCCGGTGACTTTGAAAATGCAAAAATCATAGGCGTGTGCAGGTCACTCAATATGGGGGTGAGGTAAATGCGTAATAAAACTGTTTTACGTTTTTTTAAATAAATGCAATGGTTTGTTATTGTGACATTAGAAAAAAACAGTTAACAATCATATTTTCGCCATATGCAGTACCAGGTTAGGGAAAAAGGGAGGTCAAATCGGGAAAAAAATATTAACCGCAAGCAAGTTGCTACCCAGCACTATAAATAAGTTACCGATCGTAGATAGTTCCTTTTTGCATGTTGTACTTCGTCATAGGTGTATCCAGGATCCAAACTGGGGAGGCGCAAGACCTTTTGATAAGTATATTATCCGCTAGTATGATACTAACTAGTCAACCGTGACTATTTCACTTACAACTTCAATTCACATTGCTTACCCACTTTTTACCCTACCTGGGCTCGCCTATTATCTTATAATCGTTCGTAGAGTACCCTGTGGTGCGTTTTTCATCCGAAAACTGCAGTATGTTATGTCATTGTAGCCTCATGCATCTTAGTTTATTTGCAAAAATATGACCCCCTTTCTTCCATTCCTGAGCGCGCCTCTGCAAAAAAAAATATTCCCTCTCCTGGCCTCATATGTGCATAGGACATTATAAGCTAACCGCCTATTGTGCCGTAATCGCTGGCATATCGTCATCAACATGCCAGTCACCCCCCTTTTCGAGTGCCTGAACACGCCCATGCAAGTCTATATCTAATAAATTATGCAAATAATGGAAGGAGAAGCTATTTTTTACATCTTGATAGCTATACATGCCTCTTACATCGCTCTATTGGCTTCCCGCCAAGCATTGAATACTTCCTGCCATGCAATTTTATGATATTTCATTAACATCAACCAATTTGCACTTGTTGCAATCACCGTAAACCGATGTAACTCCTTCATACTTGAGGCAGTTAGGAAGAAACCGTGAGGATCACATTTCCGTATTATCGCCAAATGTCGCCGCCGAACCCTCCCAAAACCGTGCCCTGGAACCGCCTCTGTTCAAGTTAAGATCTCAAAATTTTGACTCCAAATGCGGAATCCAATTCTAGGAAAAGTCCCAAAATGCCATGGGCCTGCTTCCAGCCGTTCTGGAGATATCTGCGAAAAACATGAGGAGGGGGGGAGCGGAATCCGCCCCCCCCCCCCTGTTACAAATAGGGTTAAACTGACATACAATGTCATGTCTATGTAAACGTATAAGGAACTGTTGAAAACAAATTTACTCTGTCGTTCATTGAGCTTTCCTTGCCGATTCTCACCGATATGACTTACTTATCTGTGGACAGACAGCTTCGGTGCCTCATAAACGTTTGGAGTTGGGCTCAAGACTCAAGAGCTATATTATAATTTGGGGGTCACAGTTTATGACATTTGCTTCTCCTTTTCCTTTTTTTCTCATTAGATCCTAAGCAGAAGGGTTAATGTAGCCAAGTTGACGCACATTGATAAAGAGCCTACCCCACGACTTACTTTTGCATACTCACCACTACCTCCCACAGGCGTCGACTACATGTTCTGAAAGCGGTGTTTATCAGAGAGATAGACTCATGTTTCTCTTTATGTTTATTGATAAGAACACCAACAGGCATCATACCCATTAATAGGTGCAGTCACTTCGTAAAACAAGCACAGAGTTTGTCAACATACATCATTCAGTCAGGTTTCACGAATAAATAAATACATACTTATATCGTCATATTATACCATATGCATAGCTCACGGTCGCACAGCAAGTCACGTGCAGGTGCCAACTCGACTCACGAACTTTCGGACGCAGATTTTGAAGGAGTGATGCGTTGATATAGATAAGTCAGCGGACGTACAGGATCTGAGAAAGGAGTTGGTATGTGTTGGTACACGACACGGAAGGCTACGAAGGACAGTGTTTACCCTGGCAAAAGGTTTGGCCCAGAGAGAGGAGTTGCGGGTTGGTCGTGGTGGCACGGACAAGCTGAATGTTGTCACGAGATCAGGGCAGTCAATGCGGCCGTGATGTACATTATATAAGAACATGATGACAGGATCTCGATTTCACTTAGCTCATGTTAAAATGAGCTAAGAGTGCCTCATAGCTTAGGTCGGTACTGGGTCGGTCCGACCTGGAGGCCAGCCACATCAACAACTTGTGCTGGACACGCTCGAGACCCTCAGGACCTGATGCGTCAACGCTCAAGATTTGATGGATTCTTTTCATGTTAAGTTGAGTAGACGTAGAAGTAAAAGTAGATACCTACAGTAGCCGAGTATAAACTGTACTGTGTAAATACAGGGTGTTCCAAAATTGGTGAGCGATTGGTGCGGTGCCCATGTTTCAACCGTCTCTTACGACCGACGAACAAGCGGAATTTTATCGAAACCTGGCTGTCAGGAATATGCACATTGCACATTAGGCATGGTCGTCAAAATTCATTTCCGATTTGGAAAATTGCGAGGGTGGATCGGTATGAAGTAAATAATTCTGAACGACTTTTCCATCTTCAGTTTTTCGATAAAAATGAATTCCTGACTACTTTTTTTTGAATGGATGCTGAGACTGCTGACTGCTGCTGAGCCCGCTGGCCAGACTGCTGAGCCCTCTGGAAGCCAGAGGGGCCATCCGGAAGCAGGAGTGGTCCCTCGGGAGGTCATAGTGGGCTCTCTGGAAGTCAGAGGGGGTCCAATGGTATCCAGAGTGGCCTTCTGGAGGACAAAGTGGGCCATATGGAGGTCAGATTGGGCCCTCTGGAGGTCTGAGTGGGCCCTCTGGAGGAAGGAGAGGAACCTCTGAAGGTGGAGGCCGGATTGGTCCCTGATATCTCTAAATTTCAGTTGTTCGTCCTACCAGTTGACCCGGGGTGTGTGAACGAGCCGTATGCAGGCCTGTTGGTTTGCGTTTATGCATCATGATTCGAGTTCTGAAACCGAAATGTCTTTGGGAATGACTGTCGGTTGTGCATGGGAGGATTCCGCTTGATCTCACCAGTAGTGTACCTGCAATAGTACATGATTGCCGTTTCCAATGTCCGTGTTGCCTACTTTGGCGCTGTCGTTCATGGCCGCCCGAGCATGTTGCCGAAAAATGGATTTAAAGTAGTCGGGATTTAATCAAATACAAAAACCGGAAATAGAAAAGTTGTTCTGAATCGTTTACTTCATACGAATCCACCCTCGCTTTTGTCTAAATCCGGTATTTTGTATTTTCACAATCCTGACGACCATGCATAATGGCCGCCCGAACATGTTGCCGAAACATGGATTTAAGGTAGTCAGAAATTAATAAAATCCAAAAATCGAAGAAATAAAAGTTATTCAGAATTGCTTACTACATACTAATCCACCCTCGCAATTTTCGAGATTCGGATTTTGTATTTCCACCCTGCTGACGACTGGAGCCCTTCATGGAATGGGAATCCTTATGGAACCCATGGAACGGGATGGAAATGGGTGGGAATGGGGCTTTGTTTTGGAAATGTAACGGGTTGGAATGGGTTTGGGACAGACCATATCATTTTTTAGCACCACAACAAGTGAAATATGCTGAAACGGGTGGGAATGGGAGCCCCATCAATTATGAATTCGGATTTGGATTTGGATTGGAACGGGCTTGGGTCTGGCTGAATGGGCTGGAACGGGATGGGGGCTGAAAATATAAGCGAATAAATATTCCGTCACCAGCCTCTACACACCGCCCCATCCACCAGCCGCTCCACGCCCGGTCCACCAGCCGTGCCGCGCCCCGTTCACCAGCCGTTCCACGCCACGTCCACCAGCCGTTCCACGCCCCATCCACCAGCCGCTCCACGCCCGGTCCACCAGCCGCTTCAGCCGCACCACGCCTCCGTCACCAGCCGCTCCACGCCCCGTCCACCAGCCGTTCCACGCCCCGTCCACCAGCCGCTCCACGCCCCGTCCACCAGACGTTCCACGCCCCGTCCACCAGCCGTTCCACGCCACGTCCATCAGCCGTTCCACGCCCCATCCACCAGCCGCTCCACGCCCGGTCCACCAGTCGCTTCAGCCGCACCACGCCTCCGTCACCAGCCGCTCCACGCCCCGTCCACCAGCCGTTCCACGCCCCGTCCACCAGCCGCTCCACGCCCCGTCCACCAGCCGCTCCACGCCCGGTCCACCAGTCGCACCAGCCGCTCCACGCCCCGTCCACCAGCCGCTCCCATCTTCAGTCCATCGGCAGCCTGCCCGTATTTCTGTTCGTCAGCGGTGAAATGTGCAAAGAATATGCGTTTTGATATCGATCTGGTTGTATTTGGACTACGAGGAATGCTTTCAATGACCAACTGAAAGCCGCTAACCTCGCAGGGCTGATGACAGACGGCTTCAAATTACAGTGGCTTCATGGTTGCATGACTGTACTTTGGGATATGAAGTAGAGGTGCAATATTTCCATACCGCCGTACCGGCATACCGGTATTAATGTGGCATATTACTCTACTATGCATGACAATGTATAGGTAGTGCCTGCGCCGGTATATTGCTGGTATATTGTATTTGTATATTTTGGTGGTGTGGTACGGTGCCGGTAGGTATATGATTTTTGGGAAACATTGCACCTCTAATCTGAAGTGTTCGGAAGCGTATTGCCATGATTGCGTGTTTCCATGCACCAGCCTGAAGCCTCTACGCACCGGCCCGTCCACCAGCCGCTCCACACCGGCCCGTTCACCAGACCCGATCCACACCCCGTCCACCAGCTGCTCCACACCTCCGTACACCAGTCACCTGAGGACTCCGTCCACCAGCCGATCCACACCTCCGTACACCAGTCACCTGAGGACTCCGTCCACCAGCTGCGCCACACCTCCGTACACCAGTCACCTGAGGACTCCGTCCACCAGCTGCTCCACACCTCCGTACACCAGTCACCTGAGGACTCCGTCCACCAGCCGATCCACACCTCCGTACACCAGCCGCGCCAAACCTCCGTACACCAGTCACCTGAGGACTCCGTCTACCAGCCGATCCACACCTCCGTACACCAGCCGCGCCAAACCTCCGTACACCAGTCACCTGAGGACTCCGTCTACCAGCCGATCCACACCTCCGTACACCAGCCGCGCCAAACCTCCGTACACCAGTCACCTGAGGACTCCGTCTACCAGCCGATCCACACCTCCGTACACCAGCCGCGCCAAACCTCCGTACACCAGTCACCTGAGGACTCCGTCTACCAGCCGATCCACACCTCCGTACACCAGCCGCGCCAAACCTCCGTACACCAGTCACCTGAGGACTCCGTCTACCAGCCGATCCACACCTCCGTACACCAGCCGCGCCAAACCTCCGTACACCAGTCACCTGAGGACTCCGTCTACCAGCCGATCCACACCTCCGTACACCAGCCGCGCCAAACCTCCGTACACCAGTCACCTGAGGACTCCGTCTACCAGCCGATCCACACCTCCGTACACCAGCCGCGCCAAACCTCCGTACACCAGTCACCTGAGGACTCCGTCTACCAGCCGATCCACACCTCCGTACACCAGCCGCGCCAAACCTCCGTACACCAGTCACCTGAGGACTCCGTCTACTAGCCGATCCACACCTCCGTACACCAGCCGCGCCAAACCTCCGTACACCAGTCACCTGAGGACTCCGTCTACCAGCCGATCCACACCTCCGTACACCAGCCGCGCCAAACCTCCGTACACCAGTCACCTGAGGACTCCGTCTACCAGCCGATCCACACCTCCGTACACCAGCCGCGCCAAACCTCCGTACACCAGTCACCTGAGGACTCCGTCTACCAGCTGCTCCACACCTCCGTACACCAGTCACCTGAGGACTCCGTCTACCAGCCGATCCACACCTCCGTACACCAGCCGCGCCACACCTCCGTACACCAGTCACCTGAGGACTCCGTCCACCAGCTGCTCCACACCTCCGTACACCAGTCACCTGAGGACTCCGTCCACCAGCCGCGCCATACCACACTGGGAATGTTTGCACTGTCAGCCGAACACGACAGTTTCGGAAAAGCAGGCGGGGTGCGTATTGTTTCAGAATCATCCCCGGTTTCAAGGCCATTATGACCGATGCCCAGTGGCGGCTCGTGGTCTTCAAAGTATCTGAGGCCCACGTTAAGAAGTCAGTGGCGGATCCAGGATTTCCTGAGGCAGGGGGCTTCAGGCCCGAGGGGGGCATATTTCCTCGGTGACAGGGGCGGAATGGTCCAGAGGGGCGCCAATCCAATATGTCAATTAAACGGGTCAAATATGCCTCTTCCTTAACCAACGCCCCGGGGGAGGGGGGGGGGGGAGGGAGGGGGCAGAATCTGCCCTCCCGGATTTTCTCAACATCTTGAAAACTATGATAGATATTGACGTGATACGTTCCGTACTTTATGTTGCATCCATTTTACGTCTTCTCTCAACATGTCAGTTGGGCAAACCAAAGAGAGGCGATCCCAAATAGATCAATAAATTTTTAGATTTTGTTATGCCCATATTTGGGCATACATGCAGTATCAAACTGTGAGGCCTATGTCATGAGGTCAATTCGGAGTAACGTACGCATACTCGGAGGTTAAAAAGTGTCGGATAACATATTGTCCATCAATATATCGGAATAATAAATGTGATCAGATTCGGCGATTGCCCTTATTCCACTGTAAATGACGATCTAAATATTGATTCCGCGACGCAACGACCACAGCGTGAAATTCATTTTTAGATCGGTCGTCAGCCGGCTAATCCAATATTAGATCGTGAAGTCAGGTGGCGAATCAAAATTAAGATCGCTGAGGCTGCTGCGAGTGCCGAAATTGAGATCGCCGACTCTTACTTTGACCATATCTGCCAAAGTAGGGATCTGATTATACAAGTACAAGAGAATATGATGGCGCGATTCGTGCAGTTTCAACCGAGAAAAAAAATCCAGGGGTGATGGGTATTTTTTGAGGGGTGATATGGTGTTTGAAGGTGTGAATGTCAGGAAAACAATCAAATTTAGATCAAACAAACAATTTTTAGATCGGATCTCCCTATAAGGGCATGCTCCGCCCATTTTGATGTCACGACCTAATTTTTGATAGATTATTTTTTAGATCGCCTCCCCGTAGTTTGCTCAACTGATGTCATTCAAATTAGTGAAGTAGTTTGGGAGATAATGACGTTTTAGTGACGTTAGGTCATGCCATTTTTGGTGGAAAAACGACAAATGTTTGAAAAACAGTAGAAAATCGAATTGTGAAGCAAATTGAAAAAATCAAATGAATGAAAATGGCTATCCCGGATTTACATTTTTGTTAGTTTTTTTACCCCCAAAAAATAATAAATAAAATATTTGTTTAGGAAAAATCTCACAACATATAAATTTCCAAAGATATAAAAAACGGAATATATATTGGATAACCAAGTATGCATGATACCCACACCAAATTTCAAAGTAAAATATTTATTTTTGACTGACTTATGGCTCCCAAGTATGATTAACTCAGGACGTAATTTGTTGAAATTGCATTTTATAGCTTTTAATTACCAGACATAGGCAAATCAATGTCAGCACTGTATTTATTAGACAAAACTGATCTAGAAACATTACTTTTTATTTATATTATTTAATTTCAAATTTTGACCTTATGCAACCTGAAACTTGACCTGAACTTCGCCCCTTATATGGGGGCGAAGTTGACGGCCCATTATATGGGGTCAGGGTGTAAAATTGGCTACTACTATCAAATTATACTTGTAAAATCACCCATAAAACATGTGTCGCATGACTTTCGTAGACCTTTTGCCAATAGTTATATTTTCTGACCTGCCCTTGACGGCTTGACCTTTGGTTACAATATCAATTTCCCTTATGCGGAACTAGGGGCGTAGGTAGGATTTCGGCCAGGGGGGGATGGGATCAGAGGGGCCTTCGTAGCCAAGGAGGGCCACATCATTCAAACTGTACAGTACGTTGTATGTTATAAAACAACGACAAATAATTTTTCGACAACGAAAAACAAGTTTATTTTTTCATTTTTGGGAGTGAAAAACACAAAGATTTCGAAAATCCAAGATAGCCCTTTTTAATATTTTGTCATTTCCTTTTTAAACATTTGTTTGTTTTTTGTAATTTACGTCAAAACTCGAAATTCTATGATTGTTCAAGCATGTATTGTTTTTCCACCAAAAAATGACATGACATGGACGTGATTAAAACGATATTATCTCCCAAAGTAATCCACCATTTTCATTGAAATGTGATAAGACGTATAATTGATGCAGCATAAGGTACTGAAAGATTGACGTCAATATATATAATTATTTTCAAGTTATTGAGAAAATCCGGGAGGGGGGGGAGATTCTGCCACCTCCAGCGGGCGCGGGTTAATGCAAATATTATCCTGAATCTTCTTCAATTCGGATTCAGGAAACAACACAGTTCGTACATGCCGATTGTTCAAATGAACGATGAAGTTTACAAAATATCTACAAAATAACGAAATAACATGCTCCACCTTGATTTACAGAAAGCTTTGGAAACAGTTTGCTTGGCAATTCTCTTGAAAAAAATACACCGCATTGTAATACGAAGGGTTTCTACAACACGATAGAGTCATATATTAATAAGAGGCATACAATGGAAATAATAGTTGAGCTTGCATCTAAGAAACCAATGATGAAAATTGGCGTCCCTCAGGGTTCAATTTTAGGTCCTCTTTTATTTATTCTCAAGATATGATTGACAGCAATGCAACAGAAATAGGTACCTTTTGCTTATTTGCTGATGATATACGGAAATTTATATTCAAGCTAGAAATGTTGAAGAGCTGCAAATAAAGATTCATGAATTAATTCCAAAAATAACGAGTTGTTCCATGTAAATATATTATCACTAAATGCATCAACGAAAAATTACCAAATATATTTCAGATCAGTGACGTGACAAGATCTTGACATAGTATCAAATGATACACCAATCACGAGAAACCCATTCATTGCATACTTATGAGTTCTTGTAGATGATAATCGTAAATGGAATAGTCATATATTTATAATGTAATATGTGTGATAAGCCGTAATATATAGGAGTTATCGGAACATCCAAGCTTTATTTATCCCCACAGCAACTTCTATTGTAGTACAATGCATTAATTCCGCCCCATCTAAATTATTGTGCAGTGATCTGGATTCTGGGGTAGGAATTATGACGCTAACATTAAAAAGCCTTCGATAGTGCGGAAAAGAGCGATTTGTCCGCCCCTGTAGCACAGTGGGAGAGCGCTGGGCTTCTGCCCTTTCCTGGTAGTGGCAGCCCGAGTTCGAGTCAAAGCCAAAGCCTACATTACCAAAACCTTGTACTCCTCTCAGACGTTACTAGCATACACTGAAAAACAATGAGAACTTTCACTGGTCTTCCTTCGAGAGCCTCACCGGCGCTCGACCGGCAGACCACCTCTACCACCACAGGACCGGTCCGGTCGGCGCGGTGACCTCGGTACTTCATCTGCTGATAAACTGCTGTCGATGACCATCCTAAACGGATAAGATATGTCCACATGTAGACGCTTCACTTCGGTCTCGAACGAATAGCGGCATCATTACATCCCATGCGGCCATTTCAGTTCGTCACCTTTATCTTGCGGAGACGCTTCGTCCGCTGAGTTGGCCGTAATGACGTTAGAAATGCGCGAAGTCGCGAACAATGACGACCGAGCCGAGATAACGACCGAACGTCACGGCGAAGCCAAGGCCGATGGTAGCGTGGGTCAGGTCTGCTGATCAAATGTACTTCCTGGAACCCCCCCCCCCCCCTTTTCAAGCCCCTGAAACCGCCTCTGCCATGCAATTTGTATGATATTTCATTAACATCAACTAATTTGCACTTGTTGCAATCACCGTAAACCGATGTAACGCTTTCATACTTGAGGCAGTTAGGAAGAAACCCGTGAAGGTCGCATTTCCGTATTATCGCCAAATGTCGCCTCCGAACCCACCCAAAACTGTGCCCTGGAACCGCCTCTGTTCAGGTTAAGAACTCAAAATTTTGACTCCAAATGCGGTATTAAATTCTATGAAAAGTCTCAAAATTTCATGGGCCTGCTCCCAGCCGTTCTGGAGATATCTGCGAAAAACATGAGGGGGGGGGCGGAATCCGCCCCCCCCCCCCCCCCTGTTACAAATAGGGTTAAGGCGGCCGCACACTAGGCCATTCGGTGCGCGGAGGTCGCGATATCGCTATGACTTTCTGCGCATCTTTAGCGATTTTCCGCCTTCGCGTCAGCCGAAACGTCAAAAATCGCGGACGAATGTCGTCGGCCGGCCATCTGCGGACCGGCGGAAAAAAGCTGATTCGAACGAGCTTTTTTCCGCGACTGAACGCCGCGGAGCCGCGGACAACAAAATTGATCAGGCTAACAGTGGCGAATATATGCAAGACAGATACAAATTTTGCACAGCATGCTCTTGCCGCTGTGAAATTTATTATCTAAAAGTTTCGTGGTTCTAAACTTACATCTTCGTCGAAAAATGGCCATCATTAATTTACCTTGGGACATGTTGTAGGCACAGGTTGCGACATGCTTTAGGTCGGCGGGGCGGAATCTCGCGAGCAGACAGCGCCGAATCCGCCGGAACAAGGACGATATTCAGCGGTATCGCCGCGATTTTCCGAGGCGGAATTTCGCAGTGATATCGGGCGCCGAATGCGTAGTGTGCGGCCGCCTTTAGATATTAATAAACAACAGGGTTTGGTGTTTGTATATGTGTTCGTGAACAGTTCATGAACAGTGTTTGTTTGTTTATTTGTTTGTTTACGAATTTCATGATCAAGGTCATCTGTTCACTAAGCTGTTCGTGAACAGTTCACGAACGTTCATGAACTGTTCATGAACAAATATACATTATTTAGCTTTTGACTTTGAGTTCACATTTTGCTGTCCCATTTTCTATTATTTGTAGCACGCTCACAATTAGGGTAGACAATGACAAATTGGTACTATTAATGTGGTTTTGGGCTCATAAAAAGAACAGCCAATCGTATTGCTTCGTATAATGTATATTGTATAATGTCAATCGCCTCAGCATTAAAGAGAAATATTGACCTTTTGATCTATTTTGTTTTGCATTATCTTATGCAACATGGATGGTATTAAATTTATCGAGTCGCAATTTAAAAATGAAATCACAACTTGTTCTAAATTTTGTATTATTAAACAAAAACAAGTACATACATGGGCGGATCCAGGGGGCAAAGGGCCCATAACCCCCCCCCCCCCCCAAACAAATCAAAACTGAAATCGGCGCAAAATTGACCCATTTCCTGATATAGAAGGAAATCTAAGACACTTTTACTGAGGAAAGTTTGTTTTATATCAGCTATCAATGCATAAGCAAGCGAAATCAGATAAGTTGTCAGAATTGTGTGACACTTTTGGGGATTTGCCCCCCCCCCCCCTCCCAAACACCCGTTCTGGATCCGCCTTTGAGTACATATACTTCGCAGTCAAGTTAATCCGCCGAATGCATCACGGTTTTCTGAAATGTATATTGATTGATTATGGGAAAACGGTTCAGATAAATGTTTCATGTGTGCATTGTAATGTATTGAATATGTGTTCTGAATATGAAATATGTTCAAAATTCATGGGAAACTTCTTCTTTTTAAAAGCCGAGAACACTAAATATGTCGCCGTCCGGAGCAAAACTAATCGGCCGATTTCAATGCACCTTTTTAAAATGCTTGTTGGTTGTTCGTAAACGTTTGGTACATATTCGCAAAAGATAGAGTGCAGAAAACATATTACATACCTTCATAGTAAATAACAATGCGTAGGAAGGCTAATTTTAGCTCCGTCAGTGAATTCGTTACCGAGTACTTGCCAGTAGCCAGAGTCACTCTGGCTACTGGCAAGGTCATTCGGTTCCCCCGCTTGGGTCGGCGTGAGAGCCCACGACTAAATGACGACAGTCGTGTAGTCATTTATCATTAAGCCACAATACCACCAGACTTCAACAGAACAGAATTGTGCCATAGGGCATTGCATTTGGCACAAGAGTCTGGTGAAAACTGGTCAAATTTAGCCATTTCCCTATGGATTTATATCGGATTTCATTTTTCCACATTGACTTATAGTTGGGAGTTCACGAAATTGACCTGACCTTCGCGGCGCCAGCCTTCCGTGACTGGTTGGGCAACGCTTCTCGGCAATGCCTATCTTCTATGTCAATATGGAATCAACATTTGGCTAATAGTCACCTATTTAGTATTTCGTTAACTAACATTCGTTATAGGCAGCGCCACCAGCAAAGACAGCTTGGCTATTATCATGATACTGCCAAAAGCCTAGACTAAAACTAGCGATCTATGTCATACAGCCAATGTGAAGGTTGCTCTTTTATTGTAAAGGTGCACTCATTCTTGTAAAATATGACATAGGTATGAACCAAACAACAGTATATGGAACCAAGCCCATCTTTTGATAGGGATTATGCAAATGTGACGTCATGTCATACCATTTTTGGTGGTAAAACGTTAAATGTTTGTAAAATGGTAAAAAATAGAGTTTTGAGACAAATCTCAAATAAAAAACGTCAAAAGAAAGTAAATACGGCGCCGAAGATGCCGTAGCGTTCTCGGGAGGCCGCCCAGGCGCCCTTGCGTCTACCAACAGCATCGCAGTACTCTTGGAAGGCACCCTTGCACCCTCAGAAGACATCTTGTCGCCCTCACAACGTATTATGTCGCCCTCGGAATGCATTATGCTGCGCTCGGAAGGCATCATGCCACCCTCAGAGCGCATTATGCCGCCCTCGGAAAGCATCATGCCGCCCTCGGGAAACATCTTGTCCCCCTCGGAAGAAATTTTGCCGCCCTCGGAGTGCATTGTGCTGCCCTCGGAAGATGTCTTGTCGCCCTCGGAAGGCATCTTGCCGCCCTCAGAGCAAACTATGCCGCCCTCAGAGCGCAATATGCCGCCCTCGGAAGGCATCCTGCCGCCCTCAGAGCGCATTATACCGCTCTCAGAGCACCTTATGCCGCTCTTGGAAGGCATCAAGCCGCCCGCGGAAACATCTTACCACCCTCGGAAGCCATGCTGCTGCCCTCGGAGCGCATTATGCCGCTCTCAGAGCACCTTATGCCGCTCTTGGAAGGCATCAAGCCGCCCGCGGAAACATCTTACCACCCTCGGAAGCCATGCTGCCGCCCTCGGAGCGCATTATGCCGCCCTCGGAAGGCATCATGCACGCGGCAAGGTGTCAAACGATGCGGTGTCCCGGCGCACTCAGAATGATGGCACCCGGCGCCTTCAGCTTCCCTCCGACGGCGACCGGGCACCCATGACCTTCGAAACTAATAGCACGCTTTTGCCCCCCTCCCCCTCCCCCCCCCCCCCCCCCGATAGCGCCTTGTATGGCACCTACGAAGAGGCCTGGACCCCTTTGAAATAACCGTGACACGTTTTAAATATGCCTGGCGAGGCGTATTATATTGTATTGACGTATTGTACATTTCACACTCGGGGTCGGGGCGCCTAAAAATAGCTTGGAAGAATGTCCGTGATGTTAGCCGCTGACACAGAAACGTTGTCAGCGTCAGTCAACGATGTGTACGCCATTTGGTCCCAATGTCATATTGAACCCCCTGTTTACAAAAACAGGTCCATTTTGACCTTACTGGTCTCCTTCAACAGTTCAGTTTGACCCTTGCTTGAGACTTGGCATAATTAAGAAATAACAATACAAATGAATTGAGTCTCAAAATGCGGAAAATAGTCGAAAAAGTGTCACTATATTTCGGCACAAACCTTCATCAGGTGACTGAGGGCAATTCCCCTGAACAAACTAGAACACAAAAAATATCCCGGACGTGCTACATATTTTACAAGCACTTTGAAGATGCTGATCTGCCGCAGCATGTATCGACGGGCACCCTACTGACATTTAGCATGTTATCTCTTCACCTATCCTGAATAATATGAAACAAAACGTCAAAGCCGCTGATAGCTCTGTCGGATGCAAAGTCGCTCGTATGCCAGGCAAACTTAAGAAGACTATCAATGAATACAGTATACAATACATTTTGATCCCGAGTAAATTTAAATACACCGGTGCGAATTCAGGATAAACTACATTTGGAGGTCCATGTTACGGCAGTACCAGACTGCTTACTAGCTCAAAAGCGGGAGCGGCCAGCTCGCTACATTTTTGTTCATGACAGGTTTGAGAGGTCTCGAATAAACATGGATGCCTTTACTTTACGTGCAACATGGCCGTGGAACTACATAATATTTTCCCCGTTATCGGAACTTCAGGAATGACATCATAACCGTGCTGGGATTGAAAGTGAAGCCCAGCAGGGTTGTTGATGTCCTTCCTGAACGCAGCGCGGCAGTGGTCAAAAAACCTTTCTCTGTATGCATTCCCCACGTATGTCATATGTGGCAGCCACATACGTGGGGGAATGCATACACTTTATCGTTATCATAGTTACCAATTTATCGAAAAATTGCCTTTGCAGCAATCAAAATTCAGCTATCCACAGTCAAAAACTGGAAAATTTCGCGCTGCTTCGCGACATGGCACAAGTTTCGCAATTGCTTATACAAATTTGGAAATGGGAAAATGAATTTCATTAAGTGTCTGGTAAAGGATCTCCTTGGCGGTAATTGCTGGCCCCAGGGCCCACTTCCTTCATAAAATATTAACTTTAAAGCGAGCTACATGTTTAGCTAGTCTGCCGAGTTCCGAAAAAAGGCGACACGAACGCAAGGACACGGACATCGGCACCCGGAAGCTGCTCCAGCGGTGCCCAACTTGCTGGACCGAAGAGCTAATAGTGTGGACCAGGCCAGGACCATCTCCCCAAGCCATCTCCCCCAGGCTCCTCCAGATCCACAGGGACCATTTATGCGCGTAAAAGTCGTTTTGCCTCTTGCTGCTTTCAAACCATTTGTACTGTTATCAGTTGTTTGTTACAGTTCGGTACATATATATACAATTAGTATTATCATATGTTCTATGGAGCGCTGACTGCCACCTGTCATCGTGATTTACTATCCGAGGCTAATTGTATACGAAAAACTACCTTCATTTTAATATTTTTAATCATACCGAGATGTGCAACTAGGAAAAGAGGTTACCCGAGGCTTGCCTCCACTCACGGTCTGGTTCCAATATTTGGTTTCTTCCATGACCTAAAATTAAAATTATTCACGCCGCTTCGCGGCGTCACATTGGTGGACATCGTCATAACGAAGCTATCGTCATCGTCTTCGGTTCGCCGTAACGCTGAATTGAATGAATAACATTTTAGCTTCTTATCCTCTACAAGGCCCACCGCCTATATTTCTGGGTTTTATCAGGCAAACCCGGCAAATTTCGATCCACTTGGCGGCGCTAAATAACAAGTACCTACCTACTACCAGTAAGGCGCCGTAGTTGGCGATGAACGAGCGAGCGCGAAGGAAATGTATGGGGAATCATCATTGATACACATATCAACATTGATAAAATAGGTAAGTAGGTTGTAGTACCTCAACATTGTTTGTAGAAGCTATTACAATTACAACCCAAACATTGCATTGTGTGATGTTGAGGGATGAATGCATACTTATTACATACTTTTAAGCTGCTCGTTTGTACTTGCATGATCTATATATCTATCATGCTTCTTATTTTTATGCTTTTTATTTTTGAAAACCACCAAAGATGAAAGAAGTCTACTCACCTTGACCTGTTCCACTTTCCTGTTAGTCTGTTGTTGATTATTTATCTCAAGTTCTGCCTTTTGTGGGATTTCTTTACTCCATGGTCCATATATATCCATTATCCATTGGTGTTTCAATGTGGTGTGTGTTAAAATGGTGCAAAATGCACATTGCAAACTATAAATATTCCTGCTAAAAGAGTTTAAGTGTAGAATGAAGTAAACATGCAGATTCCTAGCTGCCGAGTGCCGGGCCTGGCGGGTGCTGCCACATGTGGCCGGGCATGATGCCGGTCCCAACTCATGCATGAGGGTGGCGGTGCGGGGCCGGTTCCTGTTTTTTTTTAAATTGCATCTCTAGTTCCAATGTTCCATATGTTCGCAGCAGGCAGGAATCCACAATTTTGGCAAAACAGCGCCGGTAAAGTGTTGACGGGGGCCCAAATTTTAGGGGTGGCAACGGCACCCCAGTGTCACGGCAGGGGTGCCTATGGTGGCGCCGCCATTGCGGACTCAGGCCGACAGAGGGCCCTGTCAGGTCGACGGAGGGCCCCGTCAGGCCGACGGAGGGCCCCGTCAGGCCGACGGAGGGTCCCGTCAGGCCGACGGAGGGCCCCCTCAGGCCGACAGAGGGCCCCCTCAGGCCGACAGAGGGCCCCGTCAGACCGACATAGGTCTCCCTCAGGCCAACAGAGGCCCCCTCAGGCCGACATGGGCCCGCTCAGGCCAACAGAAGACCCCCTCAGGCCGACAGAGGGCCTCCTCAGGCGGTCAGAAGGCCCCCTTCGGGCGGCGAGAGGGCCTAATCAGACGACCAGAGGGCCCCTCAGGCGACCGGAGGGCCCCCTCAGGCGGCCAGAGGGCCCCCTCAGGTGGCCCGAGGGCCCCTCATACCGACATGGTCCCCTCAGGCCGACATGGCCCCCTCAAGCCAACAGAAGGCTCCCTCAGGCCAACAAAGAACCCCCTCGGGCCAACAGGGGGCCTCCTCAGGCAGCCAGTGGGTCTCCTTAGGCGGCCAGAGGGCCCACTCAGGCCGACAGAGGGCCCCTGAGGCAGACTGAAGGCCCCCTCAAGCTGAGAGAGGCCACCTCAGGACGACTGAGAGCCTCTTCACGCCGACAGCGGCTGCCCTCCAAGTGGGGGACCTGGCGCCCTATGTTCCTTCTCCCCTTGGCTACGCCCTTGCTCGATATTTTGGAACATTCACCGGTGCCTCCTTTTTATTTTTGGGGCCTCCTTTAGTTGGTGGGGCCTCCTTAGATTTCAGGGAGGGGGGAAATAAATGTTTGCCCCCCCCCCCCCCGACGACAGGGGGACGACTGCCCCCCACCCCCTCCCCCGGTGGCGCCGCCACTGTATCAATGATGTCTCATGTACCCAATGACCATTGGGGCCTCCAGTAGCCTTTCTCATAAATAATTTTCACAATCTTACTACTGTAGTAGAATTGTAGTTTCAAGTTTACTACTTACTACTGTCGCGTGTTTCATAAAGCGTAGTACTTTGTATTGTTGTAGGTTAGTAAAAATGGCATGATAGTAATCTGCTGCGTGAAAGGCAAAACAAGGACTTTATAAATTGCTGTGATATATTGGTAAAAATTAAACGAAATACGAAAAAGCATTCTAATATTTTTAAAAGGAAATATATAATTGCATGAAAACGAAAACAACAAACCTAAAGAACAAACGAAACAATTTAAAATAGCCAAACTTAAAAGGTAGTAGTCAAGAACATTACAAAAGGATATGACCTTAGATTGCTGCACAAATTAAATAAACAGTGTGATGCACCGCGAATTGAGTTTGCTTTGGTTTCTTGTCGCTTTTTACTTCATTCACTTTCTGTTATATTAAATTGCTAAGTACTACTATCTACTATGCAACCTAATACGCTGAAGCGGACAAAGAAGACAGCGCTGTTTAAAGAAATCCGAGAGAGGAAGGAGGTGAGCATATTCTAAGATTCATCTTACACATGATTGTGAATTATTTAAGTCATGTTGATCCGTTCTCTAAATATTCGTCTGTTTCTTCTCCTCTCTCTTCTCTCATCTTCCATACCGTTCACGAGTGGTAGGTATAGGGCGAGATAAAGACTGGCTGGTCCATAAGTTTTTACTACGGAAAGGAGCATGTGTTTATTTGGTAGTAGAGTTGTAATTTTTTTTTACAATTCTACTACCGTCGGAAAATCAGCTGACCATTATGAAACAGAACGCGTCAATTTTCTTACTAACTAGTAGTAACATAGTAGAGTTGTAAAGTTGTAAAGTCTCGAGTGTAGTAAGTAGTAGTTTTTGCTTTATGAAACACAATTTTACAACTTTACTACACAATCTTACAACTATACTACAAAATCGTACTGCCAAACCTTTATGAGAAAGGCTACTGTTGGGATCAATATCTCATGTGATAACCATCGGCGGGTGCCTCCATCGATTCAGGGTGTGCCAAAAAATGTGTTTGCACACCGTCGAGATATCGAGGGTGTGCGACTGCACACTGCACACCCTGCCCCCGGGATCCGCAGCCCCTGCTGGCCCTGTATGACCAATGACCTCAGCCCCTATGTCGTGATTATACATTAGTGAAGGCTCCAACTGTCGGGACGTGTATTAAGCGGTTCTCGAACATACGCATAATAATCCAACGCTAAGCTGGCATTGAACAAGGCACCGTGAATATGCTGTGGTTCGTGAGATATTACCATATGGTGAGATACCCTTTCAACATTAGCACGTGTTTTTGGGAATCGCTTTCGGCCCGCTGCGGCTAGTGTTGAAGGTATCTGGGAAACGATTTGGCCCGGGGCATTTTTAGTTTCCCAGACAATTATTTAACAGAATATTCAGAGCGGAAGTGCCAAAATCACACATACATATTTGCTATATTTATGATTACTGGATTTGTCGAATAAACCCTGTGAATCGCCTTAAAACATTGTTGCACTGTCACATACGTAACTATTTATTGTATTAAATACAACACACATACATATTGATGCGCATATTATTCGCATCAATATGTGATGATGCGCATATATATTAGTGGTATTTTTGATCCAACATAGCTTTCATGTTTATCGACCGATTTTAAAACAAATAATACGAATCGATAGAGATTGAATTGGGAATTGATATATAACAGTGGCGTTTGAAAATTCAAAAATCATAGTCGTGTGCAGGTCACTCAATATGGGGGTGAAGTAAATGCGTAATAAAACCATTTGTTTATGTTTTTTATAAAATAAATGAAATGGTATGTGATTGTGACATTAGACAAAACAGTTAAAAATCATATTTTTTGCCATAGGCGGTACCAGGTTAGTGAAAAAGGGGGGTAAAATTGGAGAGAAAAAATATTAACCGCATACAGGTTGCTACCCAGCACTATAAATATGTTACTGATCGTAGATAGTTCCTTTTTGCATGTTGTACTTCATCATAGGCGTATCCAGGATCCAAACTGGGGCGGCTAAATAACGTTTGATAAGTATATTATCCGCTATTATCATACTAACTAGTCAACAGTGACTATTTCACTTACAACTTCAATTAACATTGCTTACCTCCCTTTTACCCTACCTGGACTCGCCTATTATCTTATAATCGTTCGTAGAGTAGCCTGTGGTGCGTGTTTCATCCGAAAACTGCAGTATGTTATGTCATTGTACGCCCATGCCTCTTAGTTTCCTTGCAATAATATGACCCCCTTTCTTCCATTCCTGAGCGCGCCTCTGCAAGAAAATGACTTTATTCCCTTTTCTGGCCTCATATGTGCATATATCATTATAAGCTAACCGTCTATTGCGCCGTTATCGCTGGCATATCGTCATCACCAAGACAGTCACCCCCCTTTTCATGTGTCTGAACACGCCCCTGAAACTCTATATGTAATAAATTATGCAAATAATGGAAGCAGAAGCTATCTTTTACATCTTGATAACTATAAGTGCCCCTTACATTGCTCTATTTGCTTCCCGCCAAGCATTGAATAGTTCCTGGAAACCCCCCTTTTCAAGCCCCTGAAACCGCCTCTGCCATGTAATTTGTATGATATTTCATTAACATCAACTAATTTTCACTTGTTGCAATCACCTTGAACCGATGTAACTCCTTCATACTTGAGGCAGTTAGGAAGAAACCGTGAAGATCGCATTTCCGTATTATCGCCAAATATCGCCTCCGAACCCACCCAAAACTGTACCCTGGAACCGCCTCTGTTCAGGTTAAGAACTCAAAATTTTGACTTCAAATGCGGTATTCAATTCTATGAAAAGTCCCAAAATTTCATGGGCCTGCTCTCAGCCGTTCTGGAGATATCTGCGAAAAACATGAGGGGGGGGCGGAATCCGCCCCCCCCCCCTGTTACAAATAGGGTTAAACAAACTTTTTCCCGGCCCCGTGAGGTATCATATATTACACGGCGTGCAGAGCTGGTATACCGTGAATATGCTGTGGCCCGTGGGATATTCCACGGCATGCAGAGCTGGTATACCGTGAGTATGCTGTGGCCCGTGGGATATTCCACGGCGTGCAGAGCTGGTATACCGTGAATATGCTGTGGCCCGTGGATATTCCACGGCGTGCAGAGCTGGTATACCGTGAATATGCTGTGGCCCGTGGGATATTCCACGGCGTGCAGAGCTGGTATACCGTGAATATGCTGTGGCCCGTGAGATATTCCACGGCATGCAGAGCTGGTATACCGTGAATATGCTGTGGCCCGTGAGATATTCCACGGCGTGCAGAGCTGGTATACCGTGAATATGCTGTGGCCCGTGGGATATTCCACGGCGTGCAGAGCTGGTATACCGTGAATATGCTGTGACCCGTGGGATATTCCACGGCGTGCAGAGCTGGTATACCGTGAATATGCTGTGGCCCGTGGGATATTCCACGGCGTGCAGAGCTGGTATACCGTGAATATGCTGTGGCCCGTGAGATATTCCACGGCATGCAGAGCTGGTATACCGTGAATATGCTGTGGCCCGTGAGATATTCCACGGCATGCAGAGCTGGTATACCGTGAATATGCTGTGGCCCGTGGGATATTACACGGCGTGCAGAGCTGGTATACCGTGAATATGCTGTGGCCCGTGGGATATTCCACGGCGTGCAAAGCTGGTTTGCCATTGTACAAATGTGGGACATTTGTGGGCATTTTCCAACGAATCGGTATATTTAAGAAAATCGCAAGCGCCATCAGACTTAGGAAAATACGCAGCCCG
>JAXIVJ010011117.1:0-2500 GCA_036785665.1 Chirona hameri
CAGATACAGATACAGATACAGATACAGATACAGATACAGATACAGATACAGATACAGATACAGATACAGATACAGATACAGATACAGATACAGATACAGATACAGATACAGATACAGATACAGATACAGATACAGATACAGATACAGATACAGATACAGATACAGATACAGATACAGATACAGATACAGATACAGATACAGATACAGATACAGATACAGATACAGATACAGATACAGATACAGATACAGATACAGATACAGATACAGATACAGATACAGATACAGATACAGATACAGATACAGATACAGATACAGATACAGATACAGATACAGATACAGATACAGATACAGATACAGATACAGATACAGATACAGATACAGATACAGATACAGATACAGATACAGATACAGATACAGATACAGATACAGATACAGATACAGATACAGATACAGATACAGATACAGATACAGATACAGATACAGATACAGATACAGATACAGATACAGATACAGATACAGATACAGATACAGATACAGATACAGATACAGATACAGATACAGATACAGATACAGATACAGATACAGATACAGATACAGATACAGATACAGATACAGATACAGATACAGATACAGATACAGATACAGATACAGATACAGATACAGATACAGATACAGATACAGATACAGATACAGATACAGATACAGATACAGATACAGATACAGATACAGATACAGATACAGATACAGATACAGATACAGATACAGATACAGATACAGATACAGATACAGATACAGATACAGATACAGATACAGATACAGATACAGATACAGATACAGATACAGATACAGATACAGATACAGATACAGATACAGATACAGATACAGATACAGATACAGATACAGATACAGATACAGATACAGATACAGATACAGATACAGATACAGATACAGATACAGATACAGATACAGATACAGATACAGATACAGATACAGATACAGATACAGATACAGATACAGATACAGATACAGATACAGATACAGATACAGATACAGATACAGATACAGATACAGATACAGATACAGATACAGATACAGATACAGATACAGATACAGATACAGATACAGATACAGATACAGATACAGATACAGATACAGATACAGATACAGATACAGATACAGATACAGATACAGATACAGATACAGATACAGATGCAGATGCAGATGCAGATGCAGATGCAGATGCAGATGCAGATACAGATACAGATACAGATACAGATACAGATACAGATACAGATACAGATACAGATACAGATACAGATACAGATACAGATACAGATACAGATACAGATACAGATACAGATACAGATACAGATACAGATACAGATACAGATACAGATACAGATACAGATACAGATACAGATACAGATACAGATACAGATACAGATACAGATACAGATACAGATACAGATACAGATACAGATACAGATACAGATACAGATACAGATACAGATACAGATACAGATACAGATACAGATACAGATACAGATACAGATACAGATACAGATACAGATACAGATACAGATACAGATACAGATACAGATACAGATACAGATACAGATACAGATACAGATACAGATACAGATACAGATATACAGATACAGATACAGATACAGATACAGATACAGATACAGATACAGATACAGATACAGATACAGATACAGATACAGATACAGATACAGATACAGATACAGATACAGATACAGATACAGATACAGATACAGATACAGATACAGATACAGATACAGATACAGATACAGATACAGATACAGATACAGATACAGATACAGATACAGATACAGATACAGATACAGATACAGATACAGATACAGATACAGATACAGATACAGATACAGATACAGATACAGATACAGATACAGATACAGATACAGATACAGATACAGATACAGATACAGATACAGATACAGATACAGATACAGATACAGATACAGATACAGATACAGATACAGATACAGATACAGATACAGATACAGATACAGATACAGATACAGATACAGATACAGATACAGATACAGATACAGATACAGATACAGATACAGATACAGATACAGATACAGATACAGATACAGATACAGATACAGATACAGATACAGATACAGATACAGATACAGATACAGATACAGATACAGATACAGATACAGATACAGATACAGATACAGATACAGATACAGATACAGATACAGATACAGATACAGATACAGATACAGATACAGATACAGATACAGATACAGATACAGATACAGATACAGATACAGATACAGATACAGATACAGATACAGATACAGATACAGATACAGATACAGATACAGATACAGATACAGATACAGATACAGATACAGATACAGATACAGATACAGATACAGATACAGATACAGATACAGATACAGATACAGATACAGATACAGATACAGATACAGATACA
>JAXIVJ010011117.1:5000-44688 GCA_036785665.1 Chirona hameri
GATATAGATATAGATATAGATATAGATATAGATATAGATATAGATATAGATATAGATATAGATATAGATATAGATATAGATATAGATATAGATATAGATATAGATATAGATATAGATATAGATATAGATATAGATATAGATATAGATATAGATATAGATATAGATATAGATATAGATATAGATATAGATATAGATATAGATATAGATATAGATATAGATATAGATATAGATATAGATATAGATATAGATATAGATATAGATATAGATATAGATATAGATATAGATATAGATATAGATATAGATATAGATATAGATATAGATATAGATATAGATATAGATATAGATATAGATATAGATATAGATATAGATATAGATATAGATATAGATATAGATATAGATATAGATATAGATATAGATATAGATATAGATATAGATATAGATATAGATATAGATATAGATATAGATATAGATATAGATATAGATATAGATATAGATATAGATATAGATATAGATATAGATATAGATATAGATATAGATATAGATATAGATATAGATATAGATATAGATATAGATATAGATATAGATATAGATATAGATATAGATATAGATATAGATATAGATATAGATATAGATATAGATATAGATATAGATATAGATATAGATATAGATATAGATATAGATATAGATATAGATATAGATATAGATATAGATATAGATATAGATATAGATATAGATATAGATATAGATATAGATATAGATATAGATATAGATATAGATATAGATATAGATATAGATATAGATATAGATATAGATATAGATATAGATATAGATATAGATATAGATATAGATATAGATATAGATATAGATATAGATATAGATATAGATATAGATATAGATATAGATATAGATATAGATATAGATATAGATATAGATATAGATATAGATATAGATATAGATATAGATATAGATATAGATATAGATATAGATATAGATATAGATATAGATATAGATATAGATATAGATATAGATATAGATATAGATATAGATATAGATATAGATATAGATATAGATATAGATATAGATATAGATATAGATATAGATATAGATATAGATATAGATATAGATATAGATATAGATATAGATATAGATATAGATATAGATATAGATATAGATATAGATATAGATATAGATATAGATATAGATATAGATATAGATAGATAGATAGATAGATAGATAGATAGATAGATAGATAGATAGATAGATAGATAGATAGATAGATATATATATATATATATATATATATATATATATATATATATATATATATATATATATATATATATATATATATATATATATTAGATCTACTATTGCATTGATATGACAATTGTCTTTATTTCACTTATTATCGTGCAGCATATTATAATTAATTCCACCTCATTTAATTCCAGTGTGGCCTGGACGTCTTCGGATCTGCTGCGATGCCGTCTACCGCATCATCTTCTGCTGATCCATCCGTCTCTGCCTCACCGTCTGCCAACATCATAACCACCAAGACCATCCTTCACCGGCCCGGGAACGCCCCGTGCCGGCAAGACGGGTCGACCGCTCGATTGCGTGTGGTCCCCATCAGAATGGTGGGGTTAGAGGAGGACCCGGTACAGACATATGGTGTCAGTGTGTCGGACAGACAGGTGGTACAGCCCGGTGGCCAGGAGATGGGTGGGGAACAGGTGGGACAGCTCGGTGGCCAGATGGATGAGGAACGGCTGCCTGCGCCCGGGCTGGAGGTTGGCCTCACCGAAATACTATCCCATCCAATGTGCCAGCAGAGCTTACAGGGAGATGTGTCTCGACGCGAGGAGAACTGGGAGCCTCTCACCCCTGTTGTCTTGCAGGAGAAGCCCAAGAAGCATTATATACCCAGGCGGGAAGCGGGCAGAGAGTTTCATATCCCTGCATCCGGGCATGCAAACCCCAGAGAGCATCTCATCCCCGTGAGAAAAGAGCATCTCATCCCCATGAGAAAAGAGCATCTCATCCCTATGAGAAAAGAGGATCACATCCCCGTGAGAAAAGAGGATCTCATTCCCGTGATAAAGGAGGAGTTCTCGCAAGACAGCAGTCAGCAGTGTCGGCCACTTGGCCATGAAATCACCAGTGTGGATGCCGTGACCCTACAAGTGCGCAAAGGAGATGCTGTATCGCCGGAGGGTCGGGGACATTGGATTCCCGTAAGGATGGAGCTCCCGGAGGAAGGCCAGTTGCGCCAGTCAGAGCTCCCACAAGAGAGTAAGCCATGTCAGCCAGAAGACCGCCCCGCAGTGCCACCGGTACTGCATAGGAGAAGCAGCTTCGGTGGTCGGCCAGGACCACCAAAGAAAGTACGCTTTGCGGACGAGCCTGAGGTTCAGGAGTATGAAGCTCTGGACTCCGAGTCGCCTCCTCTGGACTCTGAGTCGCCTCTTCTGGACTCTGAGTCGCCTCCTCTGGACTCTGAGTCGCCTCCTCTGAACGGTCACGGGCAGACCGACGCCGAAACATTCGGGGAGGCAGATGATAGACGAGGGAAGATAGCCGGCTGGAAGTCGGAGGAAGACAGGGGGCAGGCGATCGGAGAGGAACAACAGACGAAGGAAGACATGCGGCAGACGGCCGACGAGGCACAACCGGCAGATGCTTTCCTACAGCAGACGGTGAACGGACAGCAGACGGAAAATGACGATTGGCACACGGAGGTTAAAAGACGTCGGATGCTGGAAGACGGGCTGTCTACGGTAGGAGACGAACAGCAAGACATGAAAAGCAACAGCCACGAGCCTCGGGTGCTACTCGGACCTTCGCAATCGTTATCCGCTGGTCCCCAAATGTTACCATCGCTTTTCTCCGAACCGCTAGCATCCCATCATCCAGCTTTGGAGACAGCAGCATCATATCCAACCTCTGAAACATCAGTCCCATTACAATCCTGCGATATAATGTCTGTGTTTCCAGTCTGCGAGATGCTCGCTGCTCCCCTCGTCTCGGAGATGCCGACATCACTGGGTGTTCCTGAGGTCCCCGCCTCATTGACGGTCTCCAGAACATCGATTGAATCTGTTACGGAGCTGCCACTAGAACTCCCCTTCCAGATCTCAGCGCCGCAAGACTCACCCAATTCTTCAATATATCCTGCCTCCGAAATTTTGCCATCATCTTATATTTCATCAACACCGTCACATTCTCTCCCGTACTGCCCAACATCGGACACTCTTTATCTGATACCACCAGCTGCAGACCAAGCACAAACTACCATCTGTTCGCCTCCACTCTCTTCCCAGCAGCCTCCCAACTTCGGCTCACCTCCTTCATCCCCTGGATCTCCAGCAAATGCTCCTACATTGCCGCTTCTCGGCCAACCTCCAGCTGCCATCGTTCGACCGCCTTTTAGCACAGAGGAGGCGTCATTGGCAGACTGCCAGCGACAGGAACGACCTCTATCGCCGCTCATCAGACTGCTGCTGCGCGGCATCTCCAACAGGGTGGCTCGGCCCTACGGTCGGACGAGTCCACTGACAGTCAGGGGTGGGGACCGGAAGAGTCCATTCCGATCTCTGGCGGACGTCGAGAAGACGGATCGTCCGGAGTTGCCAACACAGGTGGGTTTCTGACACAGCGGTATATGCATTCATTCTGATCTGTAGGATGAATATGTAATTAAGTGTCACGTCATCACTATTAGTGTCACTCCACCTAACATATTAAATCAAAAAGTATAATGTATTAACCCGGCATTGACTGGGGTCTCAGCAGAACGCCATTGACGGGGGGGGGGGGCGTTAAACGCCCCAACCCTCCTGGTTATCTTCCGAACCAATGATCGCAGCGAGACGCACGAGGCGGCAAAAGAAAGCTCTCAATGAGACGAATATAACACATACTCAAAATTGTCAAAGTGAGGTCAAATGTCAGGTCATAGTCCGGTCGAATGTCAAAATCGACGCATTTGAGTTTATGAGCCATACTTTCCATCCAAAGCCATCGATTATGACCATGATCACTCAAAATGCTGCCAAAGATATAATACACACTCCGCATCAGCTAAAGTGAGTTAATTGGCCAAGGTCAAGGTCAGGTCACAAAAGGTCACTATGCTCAAAATATCTACGAAAGTCATGCAACACATGTTTTATGAGTTTTTTCCACGTTTAATTCGATAGTGATTGTCATTTTAGCACCTGACTTCATTTACGTGAAGTTTATGTTAAGTTCAGGTCAAAATCAGGTCACTGAAGGTCAACATTTTTAATTGATAAATCTAAATAAAAAAGGTATGTTCCTAGACCAGTTTTGTCATAGAAATACAGTGGTTCCATTTATGTGTCTTGTATCTGCTCAATAAAAGGCCAAAAATGCAATTGAAAAATATGACGTCATGGGTTACCCATACTTTAGATGCCATAAGTCAGTCACAAATGGTGATATCATTCTGAAATTTGGCATGGCAGTTTCTCATATGTGGTTCTCTGACATATATTCCGGCTTTTTGAATATATTTGAGGGAAAAAAGATGTGGGCACTTTCCCAAAATGTTGTGTTGAATTGTTTGGGGGCCATAAACGAACATTTTCAAAAATCCGAGATAGCCATGCTGTAGCCCTTGCCATTTGCTACATTTGGACGTTTTTGGATTGCATTTTTCTCAAAACATGGCATTTATACGGTCTGTTACATTTTAGCTGATTTTCGTGTAAAACTCGTGTGTAGTGACGTGACTAAATTCGATAAACCTCGACATGTTTTCGACGAAATTGCTTTATTTTTTTTCTCACAGAAGACGTAAAGGTAATGTAGAAGAAGGTATCCGAAGTTTCACGTTGATAGCACTATTGGTTTTTGAGCTGTTTGGAAAATTCGTCAGGGGGCGATAAACGCCCCCCCCCAGTCAATGGCGGGTTAACCCGCGGCTTCCTGGGGGTCTATTTTTTGCCCCCCTCCCGTTATTTTGCAATATCGTCTAAACAAACACTAGTATCGTCACTAAATTTTTAGTACCCTCTCTCACATCAATTTTACACATGTTAGCCAAAGGAAAAAGATGAGGTTATGATAGGTCAACCGAGAATGACATCAGAGTGACGTTATGTTCAGAGGTGCAAAACACGTCTAGGCTGTCACCAACTTACTTTCAGAGCACAAAATCTGTCACATTACGCGACAACATCAATATGGGATCCTGAAACTTGTTGTTGTTAAAATCCTAAGTTAGATGTGTTCAGGTATTTAAGATGCTTCAGAAGTAGTCATTTATATTTTCCAGAAATGTAAAAAATATTTACTTTCCAGAGATAACACACCAAACAGTTAACAACAGATGTTACACACACACATACACACAATCATATGAGAGATCTTACATAAACTGGATCAAAGTTGAGAAAATGCTGTTTGTGGTCATTTAAAACTGATACCATGGCAAATATAGTATTACTGTAAGCAGGTATGTACCTACCTACCTACCAATATTTGATACCGAAGACAGAGGTGTCACAAAGTGTCACGACTGTCACGAACACGAACACAAAACGCGAAATGTGTCACAATGACTCTCCGCATGATTTATATCTCCAACTTTCAAACATCCTTTGATAAGTGAGGCACAGTCAATGGTAGCATAGTTTATTTGGAAAAAATAATGCCACAGTCACCTCACATTCGCCTCGTACATACAACTTGACTCCCCTGGGAGCCAGTGTCCAGTAAAATTCGTATTATACGAATATATGCTTTGGTCGTAATGTAGAAGTACAGCAATGAGCAATGTATTGTGAATCCATTTCAACTAGGGTCACGGGGGACGTGTACCCCCCCCAGCTTTTCTTGTTTTAACATTGGGCCTGTAGCAGGGTTGTGCTCGACTCATATTTTTTAGACTGACTCGACTCTGACTCATTTACGAAGGGACTCTGACTCGACTCTGACTCATTTACGAAGGGACTCTGACTCGACTCTGACTCATTTACGAAGGGACTCTGACTCGACTCTGACTCATTTACGAAGGGACTCTGACTCGACTCTGACTCATTTACGAAGGGACTCTGACTCGACTCTGACTCATTTACGAAGGGACTCTGACTCGACTCTGACTCATTTACGAAGGGACTCTGACTCGACTCTGACTTATTTACGAAGGGACTCTGACTCGACTCTGACTCATTTACGAAGGGACTCTGACTCGACTCTGACTCATTTACGAAGGGACTCTGACTCGACTCTGACTCATTTACGAAGGGACTCTGACTCGACTCTGACTCATTTACGAAGGGATTCTGACTCGACTCTGACTCATTTACGAAGGGACTCTGACTCGACTCTGACTCATTTACGAAGGGACTCTGACTCGACTCTGACTCATTTACGAAGGGACTCTGACTCGACTCTGACTCATTTACGAAGGGATTCTGACTCGACTCTGACTCATTTACGAAGGGATTCTGACTCAACACTGACTCAAGCGGGACAATTATTTGTTTGAGTCGACTCAGCTTTGACTCATTTGCTTTTACCCCTGACTCAACTCTGACTCAAGGGAAGGGGACAATTTTTTTGAGTCGACTCAACTTTTACTCATTTGCTTTTACCCGACTCAACTCTGACTCAAGCGGAATTTTGTTTTTGTTTAGTCGACTCAACTTTGACTCTGGTGAAAATTGCTTGAGTCGACTCATTTTTGACCTCAAGTTCAACTAACTTAACGACTTTGATTCAAATGTTTACTTGCAAAAACTCAGAATATTATCATATATGTAAACATTTTTATTTTTATTTACTCTGGATCAAGACACATGAATGAATATTGCATCATATCATAAATAAATATCTACTGCATCCAGCTGCATTGTAAGCTATATTCAAATATATATTCCTAATAACAATAATAATAATAAGATGAAGAATAATAATAATAATAATAATAATAATAATGATTATTATTTCGCACCAGCACATGTACGCATCTTTACTTCACCACTATTGTTAATTGCTATGGATTTGAATGGTCCTATATGATAGAATGCAAATATGAAATAAGTGAGGCTTATTTGAAGCTGGTTCTTGAGCTGGACTGAAAAGTAAAACAGGTTAATTAAAATTGAGTTACCAAACCAATCAACAAGCTCAAAAGTCAATACTGATAGCAGTCTAGCAGGTTGTAAAACACTAACCGGTGTGCTGTATTCATGGATACTGAATAGGTACTTACGGTTATGAGTTAAAGTAATAATTCAGACATAAATGGCCTTTTGTTACTTACACAATTTTGCTCAGTCAGATAGACACTAGACTGCAGACTGCAGTAGGAACACATCAGTCAATACACTATGATACGATATTGATATCTTTTGCATTAGTATAATTAAATTAAACCACACCATATGATCATTGTTCATTGGTCATCATTGTAAGTAGCTAGTGCTAGCATGTGGACCAGTATCCTTACCAATCACAGTCCTCACTCTATTCATCAACACATTTGAGGATCTAATCAGCGCGGAAGGAAATCCGTATGATTGATACGGCCTGGATTGATATTTGTTGTCAATTCGTTGGTGTAGTGGGAGAAACGCGCTCGAACCATTTCAAACTGAGTGAACTGACATGTGATAACTGTAGGATTTCAGAGATAACAATTATGTCGGCGTTAGAAAACAAAGTTAATTGTGATCTGTTGTTGAATTCACATTCTTAAAGTACCTTAACCTCAATAAATTTGTGATGCAAACTTTTATTTCAGACATAAATGGCGCGTGTGGTACATGGTTCGTATACACATTCCAGAATGTTATGTTGATATGGTTATTATTAGGTTAAATATACTGCAGTTATCATTTATATGTACGTATTTAATATTGTATTGTTTCACTTATGATAAGGAGCAGTCATCAGAGATTGTGATGAGTTAAGTACTCTTTAAGTGTTTTTTTTTCAGACAGAAATTTGATTTATGTGGGTTTGAAAAGCACTCTAGAACATTATTGGGACCCCTTTATTATTTAGTTGCTCCTATTTTGTGTTTGTTATATCAGATGTGACTTTGACTTGTAAGAGGATGAGTCGACTCAGCTTTGACTCAAGCAGCATCTAGGTGACTCAACTTTGACTCAAGCGGCATCCATGCGACTTCGCTCTGACTCAACTCAAACCCCTATTTTGATTAAGCGACTCGACTCTGACTCAAGTTGAGCCCTTATTTTTTTAAGCGACTCAACTCTGACTCAAGGCGAGCCCCTATTTTTCTTAAGCGACTCGACTCTGACTCAAGTTGATTTGAGTCAGAGTTAAGTCAAATCTGACTCACCGACTCTGAGTCGAGCACAACCCTGGCCTGTAGGCGTTGAACGGAAATAATCAGATATTAGGAATCTGCCCCCCCCCCCGCATCACCCAGCGAATCGGGGTCGGCCGGATGCCGCATCACCACGAGACGAGGTTTATCAAAGGAACAAATCGAGAACAATCGGGAGATGCTGGCTATTGTCGCTCTCCCATCCATTACAGCCGTGTAATATATGATACTTCGCGGGAATGTTAACTCGAAAATCAATGTAAAAGGGTTCGAAAGCTCTCGACAAGGACATTCGAAATTAGTACAGTTTTTTTTTTGTTCAGGTCAATATTGAGGTCCCCAAAGGTCATCGAAGGTCAGATTTTCCAGTTTTAGGACTGTGCTTTGAACACACCCAAATATCTCGGGAACTATGATAGCTAGGAGCAAACGGAAAATCCAATCGAAAGCTCTTGAAAAATGTAATCGCAGAAAATTGGTGTCCTCAGCTTTTAGCTCAGGTCAATAGTTTAGGCTCCAGAGGTCTCTAAAGGTCACGAGACCATTTTTCCAAAAAAATGTTCGTGAATAAATTTGTATCGGTTAAACATAGAACCATAATTTTAACACCATCGTGTTTGTCTCATCAAGGCGCTTTTACACATATTGATGGTGACCTGGCTAGCTCAACTTCAAAATTTAACCTCAGGTAAAGGTCATTTGGTGACCCAGGTAGGTCATGTTGCATATATGGCGACACAACTCGACGATGTAAACACGGTGGTTTCATTCGTACGTCTCTATTTGTATTAGGTCAAGCGCTATTGGCACACAAGTGCTGGTGACCTCAAATGACCTCAGCTGACCTTGCAGAGGTCACTGAGCAATAATTGCACCTGGGTCATCAGGAGTAAGCTAAAATAGCATGATTCGGAAATAATTGGCCTGATCTAATGTATATTCTCTGAATAGGAAGCATTTGTATATTTTCCCATTAACTTATAATGGGTCACGAAATTGACTTGAACGTAGGTCCCCCATATAAAAAAACGAAATATACGCATTATAGGTACTTATGACCTTATGCAATCCTGCTAGTTTAACATATCTGGGACAAAGACTGTGGCTCTGGCACGACCACAAACATTGATTTTAGGTAAGGTCACTTGACCGGACCTGATGACCTGACCTGAGATGACATTTGGTCAAAACTTTCACACAATGTGGGTCATTGATGCCCAAATAGCTGTACAAAATTTGGCGGCGATGCCCGCCGCCGTTTTCCTGCTTTTTTTCGGAAAAAAACTCAGGTTTGAGGGGGTCAAAATGACCCCCCCCCACACACACCAGGGCCAGGGTTAAAATAAAATCATCGTAGCCTTTACTAAGGGTAGTTTACTTGGAATCAGCTATTAATGCATAATGAAGCAAAATCATATGTGTTTTTTTTATAATTATGCGATACCTTTTGGGACCCCCCCCCCCACATGCTTCAGTAACGCACCTCCCCAGTTTATCGTAGTCTTGAGGTACCTATTAGAAGAATAATTAATCGGCTGACGGTATGTTTTATTGCAGAGTGAAAACACTAGTCGACCTCTAACCCCTATCAGTCCATAGGCGTTCCAGGGGGGGGGGGGCAAAACAAAATATTGTTTTGTGCTTGGTGAGCAAAGTTTTTGATGGCAAAAGGTTCGCCAAGACGAGAACAGCCCAAATCTGTAAATAAATCTTCCATAGGGGGATTGGGGTTCTCCCAAAACGAGATCAAAGTTGCACTGCCCCTCCCCCCTCCCCACACACACACACTTTTCGTGACGTTCCTATGTCCCTGCCTATCACGCTCTCACTCAACCTCCGTTTCTGGTGGAGCGCAGGACTTGTATTTGAGACCGAAGGTCGGCCGCGCAACCACCACGACGTGACCTTGCACGTCAATCACCGGCTCGTGAAATTATTCTGAGGCATTTTCACTCTGCAATAAAATATACCGTCAGCTGACTAATTCTTCTTCTAATAGGTACCTCAAGACTGCGATAAACTGGGGAGGTGCGTTACTGAAGTATTACCCCCCGTATCTAGGGCCTTGCTCCCCCCGCACCCACATACACACATGTGCACCAACGTGTTCGTCATTTTGGACCCGCCCTTGAAAATGAGCCAGAATTAAAGACCCACCCCTTGCCTCAGCCTTACCATCACCCCTGACTCAGCCTTACCATCACCATCAGCATCACCACCAGCCTGTGCAGAAAAGAACTTGTCCCAGAATGGATTGCGCACTCGCGGTTTCTTGCCGAATTCTGATAAGCGCTCAGCATGTTTTCTTTTGATGTGCTGCTTTAACCCTCGCCAGTGCGGGTGGGGGGGGGGGGGGGGGGGATGCCACCCCCTAGGTTTTTCAGGAATGACTCGCGTAAATATCACCGATTGCGATGAAACTTTACGTACCCTACTTGTGAACAATTTGACACATATTCAGATATTGTACACATATTGTATAAGTTTTAGGTCACATAACACGTGACCTTTGACCTGTTTTTCAAGGTCATGTCAGGCGCAAATGGCGTCCCGTAGTATTGATCCTTGTATCTTGTGCAGTTGCATAGTGTTTGTTGTTCAGGAGCATATGGACAGGTGTTTCCAGGTGACAGTTGTGGTTTCCACTGAGATTGTGACCTCGATGGACCTTTTCAGAGGTCAACCGAGGTCACTGACCTCCGATGGCCTCATACTACTTGTTTGGCTTCTGGCAGTTTCTAGTGCATTTTGTGACGCTGATTTCAAATATGGGATCCATTTTACATAATTATATGTTCCACTGCGGTCATGCGCCCCCACAGGTCAACCGAGGTCACTGACCTCAAATGACCTGACATGACCTGACATGACCTATTTGGAATTTGGCAGTTTCTAGGACTTTTTGTGACGCTGATTTCAAATTTGGCACCCATTTAGCATAATTATATTCTCATTCGCGATTCTAGCTCGATTAAATTCAATTTATACGCATTTACAATTTGGTTGAATTTTGGGTCATTGACACGACCTCAGAGGTCACCCAATGATCTAGTACCATACAATTGGGTATCAATGGCTTCCTCTCGTGACAAGCAACACGCTCGTTTTTAATTGAAGCTCTAACCCAAATAGGGGCGAAACGCTAGGGGGGGGGGGGGGGGGTCGTACCCCCCCCCCCCCCGCCTGCACGGTCACGCACTGATCGGACGCTGCACGGACGAGGGTTAAATACTGTGGTTTTCCTTTCCGAGGGCCAGCACTAGCGTTCACATTACAGTAACCACAAATTAGTTTCACGGGAACCCATCGTGATTATCAACAATTAACTTTAACTTAAAGAACGCCATACAACATCGCCCAGTCGCACTTCAACACACCGGATGAAAGCGTTGAATAAATAAACCACCACGCAAAAGATTTCCTTGGCAGCTCAGCGGGAAACACCACATGAAGTAAATTTTGCATGTCTGAAGTGTTCCTTTCATGGAATTGTCCCATCCAAAGTTCGCGAACTTTGTCACTGTCACAGTGGTGAAGGAATATGCCCACTGACCGTGTGGGTAAGATTTTGCAGCGCCCAGCATCTAGTTTTGGCACGTTAGGGAATTCCTTTACCATTCGCGAGATCATTCATATCTTTACTCCAAAATACTTAGTTTTCAGCAAAATTCCTAGTCACCAAATTTTTCTCAAGAGTAACTATATCTAACTATAAAAATTGACCTATTCACCAAATTTTCTAAAGAGTAACTATATTCTGATCTGATCACTTTTGTAAGGAAATATGTCACAAAATCCCATCGTTTTTTCCAAAACTGTCACCTTCGCGCGTGGGAAAGTGCGTAAGATTATGCAGCTCTGATTGGATAACTCCAGAGATACCATAAATAATTCACAAGTGCCCATAATAACTAAGATTTCCTATGGAATGGGATAGACTGTTCTTATGTCTGAGCGGTAATCAGGAATATGGATAGTTTGGCCACAGTGAGGAGACATTAAAGACTACAGTCAATGTTGTAATGTCTCCTGATTTATGCAATGTTTTAGTCATATTGACGTTCTACTCCATATACTTGTTTACCTATGATGACGTGCGAGTGTGAAAAGCCACCCTGTTGTGGACCTCATGCGAATATAATCTGAATCTCAATACGAATCTCATGTTATACCTAAATTGCACTTCATTTTATAAAGCTATTTCACTTTGTTTCTGATTTTGAACATTTGTTTTATGAATATCATTCCTTGCTCCGAATTGGACAGTCCAAAAATTGCACAGGTTTTACAATCCTTCCATCTCTTATTGTTGTTGTTATGGTTTAACCCTCGCCAGTGCATGGGGGGGGGGGGTTGATGCCACCCCCTCAGTTTTTTTTTGGGAATAACTCGCGTAAATATCAACCGATTGCGATGAAACTTTCAGCACCCTACTTGTGAACCATTTGACACATATTCATAAATTTTTTTTAAGTTGTAGGTCACATGACCCGTGACCTTTTACCTGTTTTTGCAAGGTCATGTCAGGCGCAGCTGGCGTCCCGTAGTATTTATCTTTGTAACTTATGCAGTTTCATAGTTGTTGTTGTTCAGGAAGCATATGCACAGGTGTTGCCAGGCGACAGTTGTGGTTTCCATTGAGATTGTGACATCGATTGACCTTTTCAGAGGTCAACCGAGGTCACTGACCTCCAATGACCTCATATTACTTTTTTGGCTTCTAGCAGTTTCTAGGACATTTTGTGACGCTGATTTCAAATATGGGATCCATTTTGCATAATTATATGTTACAGTGGGGTCATGCGCCCCAACAGTTCAACCGATGTCACTGACCTCAAATGACCTGACATGACCTGACATGACCTTTTTGGAATTTGGCAGTTTCTAGGACATTTTGTGACGCTGATTACGAATTTGGCACCCATTAAGCATTATGATATGCTCATGTACGATTTTAGCTCGATAAAATTATATGTATACACATTTTCAATTTTGATGACATTTGGGTCATTGACATGACCTCAGAGGTCACCTAATGACCCAGGACCTTACAATTGGATAGCAATGGCTTCTTCTCGTGACAAGCAACATGCTCGTTTTTTAATCGAAGCTCTCTAGCCCAATTAGGGGCGAAACGCTAGGGGGTCGTACCCCCCCCCCCCCCCCCCAGCACGGTCACGCACTGATCGGACGCTGCACGGGCGAGGGTTAAAGGGTGGTTTGTTCTGCTTATGCTCTTTAAATCTTCCTAACACGAATGTTGCCCCATTCTGCAGAAGTTAAAATTATGAGACATCAACTTAGCAAAAATCATTTAAATAAAACGACCATTTTCAGCAATGTTCGGCAGAGTGCTAGTTCAGCTTGAGCTGTGCGGGAGCAAGCATTTTCATCGAATAGTCAATACTCTGCCATTATTGTTTGTGAACTCGGAACGCCGTGTCAAATTGTCTTTGTCGTCGGAATTGTCAATGAACTCGGAATTGTGTCATTAAAAATGTGTGTCAACAGTTCTTGAAGAGTGAGCAGGAAGATGCAAGTTTGGTTTGTTGCTGTCCCGAAAAAAAACTGGTTTAATCCAGTGGCAAGTCCAAAATCAAATAACAAATAATTAAAAGGAATGGTACCGATATACACAGTTGTGCTTATCACTGGGTTGCATTCAAATAACAGCAAGGATATATTAGCCAAATTATTTGCTGTGTTCCTAAGGCAAATTCATGATCTTACCAACTGAAGTTGCTGAGAATTTGCTCAATGTTGATGTGAGAAGATTCCTTTATCCTTCCAGTTAACCAAACTTCTCGTAAATAAGCTTCTAATAAACATTTCAACCTATTCCTCAAATATAGCAATCAGTTCCAGCAAGCATGTTATACAAATAGTATCTAAATCCGGACCACGCACGTTGTTCGGCCTTTGGTATTCACGGCCACGCGTTGCTTGTTTACATCAATCGACTGGCAGCTTGTGAACGAGAGCCAAATTTGAAGGAAATTTCGTAGTGGTGAAGGTGTCAATTGTCACCTTTGTGACAATCGATGATGAAGAACTTTGTGAATGCCACAATGTTGAAGGAATGGACCCACTGACCGCGTGGGTAAGATTTTGCAGCCCTCAGCATCAAGTTTTGGGACAGTAGGGAATTCCTTTACCATTGGCGTAGCTGAGATTTAATATATCTTGGCACCCAAAATACTTTTTTTCACCAATATTCATCGATTAGTGACCTAATCACACAACTTTATAAATAATAACTATATTGTCATCTGATCACTTTTGCATTGAAATTTGTCACAAATCCCATCGTTTTAGCGAAAACTGTCACATTCGCACGTGGGTGAGTGCGTAAGATTATGCACCTCTGGTTATGTTCTGTGTTTTTGTTGTTGTTGAAAAATAAGGGTTTGCGGAAAACGCTGTCAAAAGTACAATTTTCAAGATAAATTAAATTGTCATATATCACATAACTGATAAGCGACTCGGCTACCAATCTACTGCTATCTCAGATTTGCGATTTTTATTGAAATTCAAAATTTTGAGAAGTCCAAATACATATTGTTTTCTTCATTTTTTTAAAAAATATCAAAATGATTAAAAAACGGAATATATGTGATCAAGACATGTTCGATGAATGTGTGTACACAATTTGAAGTCGATATCTTCAAAAATGACCGACTTATGATCTTTCATGACACAAATTGACCACATCTGACAGCATTACCATGCATAAAAATGCATTTCCGTGTTTCCTTTTTACTTCTATTTCTTTGGAACAAACAATGTTATAATGCCATTTTGTTGGTGTTCTAGACGAAAAACAAACCCATACACATGTGTTACATGTGTCCGTAATCTGCTGTTAATGACCGTAATCTGCTAAATGTTAATGACCTAATGACCTAATGACCGTAATGACCTAATGACCGTAATCTGCTGTTTGACCTCGTGACCTCTTATAACCTTGGAACTGACTCAAGGTCATAACAAGTTTAGAATAGCACTTATAATTGTCTGACACACTAATCATACAAATTGATCAACTGCTAATGCGTTTAATATGGCAATTTTGCGCGACAATGCCTGTCACACCGGGCACACAGTCCGTTCCGTGCCAGTGTCTGTATTTAACTGCCCGGCCGGGCCTGGCCGGCACGGCCACGGCCGTCACGTGACCTAGGGCGCCGTACACGTGACCCAGGGCGCCGTACACGTGACCCAGGGCGCCGTACACGTGACCCAGGGCGCCGTACACGTGACCCAGGGCGCCGTACACGTGACCCAGGGCGCCGTACACGTGACCCAGGGCGCCGTACACGTGACCCAGGGCGCCGTACACGTGACCCAGGGCGCCGTGCACGTGACCTATCAGCTGACACACATTACCCGGAGCGACCGGCCAATCAGCTGACATTGCCATCCATTGAGACCTCTATGACACGATCAAACATTTTGGCTCCGACGTGACCTGTGACGTCATCGGTGACCCGAGGTCAACAATATTATATTTCCCTTGATAAATGTTCCAGGGCTATCGAATGCCGTTTGTATTTGTAAAAACCGTCCAGTAGTTCCGAGGGGGGAGGGGGGTGAGGGTAAAACATAGTCCTCACCCCAGTAAGTCGCGTCATGGAAAGTATCCCAGTAACTCGCGGGTTAAACACAGCGTTACGCAAACATCAATTCAACTACACACTATAAAATGGTAGCTTTAAAGGAAGTATTGTTGTTGAATAAGGTCATGCTTATCTCTATGTAAAGCCGAAGAGAGTCTTCGAGGAAAAGTGATTCAAAAGTTTACCATAGTCCAAAGAAACGCTTACCAGGCTGAGCTATCCGACAAGATTACCAGATAGGTTACCAGATATATATACCAGATATATATATACCAGATATACCAGATAGGTTGTTCAGGCGGTAGAGCGTTGGGATCCGAATCCATCCAATGGGTTCCGGGTTTGAATCTATGTATTGCCTGCTAAGTATTCCGGTCTCCGTGGTTGGGTCGACGTGAGCAGCCTCGAAGATACATGGATGGTCCAACAGTTGCGTCATCGTTCGGAGCAATTTCAGAGTAATTTTATTATCAACTAAACATATACAACGAAAGAAAGAAAGAGAAAGTGTTGGATTGGCGCAAAAGCAAACTCTTAAATTAAAGCGCCTCTCCATGGAACTAAATTGCAATGACACACAAAAGCAATGACGTGAGAGTAACAACGAAAATGCTGAAAAGAAACTATTCATGCACAGATAATCAGACTGTTCCGACTCCGCCACCAGCCCGCCGAGCATTACATACTTTGTAGGTAGGTAGCCCAGGCGCCGGGCAGCTTGGGTCGGGTCAGCTGGTAGAAACGATGTGTCGTGTTATGTTGACGAGCTGAAGCGACAAGTACGCATGCTAAATGTTTGGAAATGGTGAGCAATTATTGTTGCCTGGCCTTTGTTAACATTTTCGCCGAAAAGGAGAATGTTAATTTTCCTTGTAGTCGAGATGTTATCGAAATTAGGTATTAATATTCTTATCGCGTTAAATAGGTCTACTCGGTGAGCGTTGTGTAGGGGGCACCAGAGTATGTTGTGGTTGGTGTCTTCGTGATGGTGTCCGCAACTGCACGATGGGCTTGGTGTGTTGTGGTGCTGTATTTGGAAAAGATGTGCGTTCAGTGTTGTTAATCCTATGCTAAGTCTTGTGTGATGTGTGCTGCCTACTTTTGTGCCATATGAGTGTAAAGGTGGTGACTCTGGTGCCCCAAATCGCTACCAGACTTGACGAGCAAAGTCAGAGCGGGATTGCATATTACGTAGAGCTGCTGGGAGTATATTCCACAGCCGAATAGTGGCAGGGAAGTAAGAACGATAGAAAGATGTAAGACGTGATGGCAGGGTGGAAAGAAGGTTTGCATTCCGTAGTCTAAGTCCAGTTGCGTCTTGCCTAGTGTCAGTCAGTACATCTGTCAAGTAAGAGGGAAGAGGAGGATGATTGTAATATAGTATGTGAAAGAATAGCAGTTTATGAATAAGTCGTCTTGTCGCCAGTCGTTCCCACCCCAAGTCATTAAGTAGTACAGTTGTCGGTGATCTAAACATTGCTCCTGTCACTAGTCTTGCACAGCGGTTTTGGAGAGTCTGAAGTCGGGCTGCGTCAGTCAAAGTCAGATTTCCGTCATAGATGATGTCACAGTAGTCGAAGTGCGGTCTGATGTAAGTAGTGAAGATATTATCCAGCATAGGTCTGGAAAGAAATTTGGCTACAGAATAGATGGGTCCTACTAGTAAGGTGTGAATTGTCCTTATGATGGTGTTAACGTGCTGATGAAAGTGTAAGTCGGTGGATAAAGTCAGTCCAAGATGTTTGTGACTTGTCGCGGTGGGTATGTCCTGTCCATCGAACGAAAGTGCAAAGTTTCGGCTGTCGTGTCGGTTTGTGAAAGTAAGTCGTATTGTCTTCTGTGCATTTAAAGTTATGGTCCAATCCGCTCCATATCGTCTGATGGCATCTAAGTCGTCTTGCATTGATTGTCTGTCGTCTTGGCTGTCATGAGGGTGAGATGAATTCAAAGAAGTGTCGTCGGCATAGAAGAGGGCATCATTTTGAGTTGTGTTGGATAGGTCATTGAGGTACATAATTGCTAGCAGAGGTCCAAGCACCGAACCTTGAGGACAGCCTGACATAATTTTTGACGGAGGTAGATAAACTGTTTCCCACGCGAACTATTTGTGTACGATCTTTTAGGTATGATTTTAGCCACGAGAGGAGAGATTCAGAAATGTTGTACTGTATTTTACACTTAGCCCGATAGCCCGATACGATTATCCCATCATGCCAAATTTTGTCAAAATATTTTGAAATATCAAGAAAGACTGCAGTAAAATTTTGATTTTCATTCAATGCTATGTACAATTTATGAGCGAAATATAGTAGCTGGATATGCGTACCATGGCCAGGACGATACCCACTTTGTTTTTCAGTTAATACATTAGTCATTTAGATGTGCATACATTTTATTGAAGACTAGTTTTCCAATATTTTTGACAAATTTGGGAGAAGACTTATTGGTCGGTAATTCGTTGGGTCAGTCAGATAACCTTTGCGTTTAAAAATGGGCGTCACGCATGCTTTTTTCAAAGAAGTGGGGAATTTACCTGACTTAAGGGGTTTATTGGATAGCTTAGACAGGGGATTAGCGATTAGAAGGGCACACATCTAAGAAATTTGGTTGGAATTGTGTCAAGGTCCAGATGATTTATTAGCGTCGAGACAGTTGAGAAGATAAAGAACCTCCCGTTAATTTACTTGGACCTCTGCTAAAGGGGGGTAGGGGGTTCAGGAGGAGTGATGGGATGTATTTATTTGTCATGTCTAGTCCTATTTCCTATTCTAGTCTTGTTTCAGTAGCGAAGTGTCTGTTAACCCGGCAGTCACTGGGGTATATTCTGTAGCACGACTCACTGGGGGGGGGGGGGGGGGGGGGTTAGCCCCCTGGTATCTTCAGAACCAGTGATCGCAGCGGGACGCGCAAGGCGGCATTCGAAAGTACTCAATGAGATAAACCTAACGCAAACTTACAAATTTCACATTAAGGTCACATGTCAGGTCACGGTCAAGTCAAATGTCAAAATCGAGGTATTTGAGTTTATGGACAATACTTGCCATCCATGGTCTTCGATTGCGCCTGTAATCACCCAAAGTGCTGTCAAAGGTATGATACATATCCCACATGAGCTAAAGTGAGATTGTTGGAAAAGATCAAGGTCAAGGTCAGGTCACAAAAGGTCACAACACACAAAATATCTACGAAAGTCATGCAGCACATGTTTTATGGATGCTTTTACGCGTCGAATTCGATAGTGATAGTCATTTTACCACCGGACTTCATTTACGTGAAGTTAGTGTCAATTTCAGGTCAAGTTCAGATCACTGACGGTCAAAATTTGAAATTAATAAATCTAAATGAAAAAAGCATGTTTCTATATCAGTTTTATTTATAAAAAACAGTGCTGGCATTTATTTGTCTGTATCCGGTCAATAAAAGCCAAAAAACGCAATTTCAAAATATGACGTCATGATTTACCCATACTTTATATGCCATGAGTCAAAAAGATGATATAATTTTGAAATTTGGTATAGTAGTTTCCAATATGTCGTTATCTGACATATATTCCTGTTTTTTTTTCAATATCTTTGAAACATTTGATTTTGTGAGCATTTTTTCACAAAAAAAAATAATTGGGTCAAAAACCAAAATTTACGAAATTTCGAGATAGCTGATTTGTAGCCCTTGCAATTTTCTACCTTTAAGCGTTTTTAGATTGCATTTTGCTTCCAATTCGGCATTTGTACGGCCTGGCAAAGTTTAGCCGATTTTGGTGTCAAAAACGTGTCTAGTGACGTCACTAAAGTCACTTTATCTCGAAAAATTTCTGACGATTTTTTCCCCATTTATTATCTCAAAAGGTGTAAAAATGATGCCCGGAAAGGTACTGAAAGTTGGGCGTCGATATCTGCATTAGTTATTGAGATATTCCTAATATTCCTAAGGGGGGGGGGGGGGTAAAAAAAGCTCCCCCCAGTGACTCGCGGGTTAAGAATTGTCGCTTTGTCAAGATCGTCCGTATTTGGTGTGCCGTCTTGTCTGATGAGTGGTGGTATATTCCTATTTGCTTTCATACCAATGATGTCTTTTAGGATGTTATATGTGCGTGTATTTTTTGTTTATTCACCAAAGGTTTCATGACTTGTGTTTGTATGTGCCAATTGTTCAGTTTCTGATTGGTTGCTGTAGTTAAGTTTCGCTGTTGCCTCCAACGCTCCCAATCATATTCAGTGTTACGCCTTCTCGCAATATTGAACAGTCTATCTGGTTTACGAATTAGGCATCGTAACACGTAAATACCACCGCCGCGTGACCAGAGTGCCAGAGTGTGCCAGAGAGACTAGAGTGCTACCAGATCACTATGGTGAACTATGGTGAACTATGCTACCAGTCATCTTAATTCCAGTGAATGTTCAACACATAGGACGACGCATTGCAGCATGTGCAGTGGTTATCGGGACACCCGAGTCGATTTCAAAACCTGTATCAGTAATCTGATAACCCAGTGGACTCTGCTGACGATTTCTATTGACGCATGGAAACTGAAAGTGAGGTTGGTACCCAGGATTATGCCCAGGTCGTGTATTCCGTTTCGATGCCCAGCTCGCCAACAAGTTGGGCATCGATTCAATATTTTGTCTTGATGGATGCGCGCCTGAGGGTCATCGTAAACGAGTTGCTTTGCTCAGCTTTCGAGCAGGGCTAACATATGTTGTCGTTTTGTCGTCCTCACCGGCAACCAAGGACATGGAATTTCGGCGACCACATTCGGTGTCCTGCCAAGGTACCGAGTACAAAAATAATGAAATGTCTACTCTAGCCCAATCCACCTATCCTAACCCAGCTGTATCTTTATGTGCTAGGCATATGTTTTTGTTTCGATCTCTGCTTCTCGCATGCCTTCGTTCCAAAACACGCCTTCATGTTAGCAGCTGCACGGGTGTATTCCAAATCACTCACACAGCAACAAACTATACTGTAGGTATACTATACACTATATACTATGTACTGTATCGGCGAGACAACCACGGCTGTCGTCCGGACGGTCCGGACGACCACTCCTGGCGACCCTTTTACAAGGGACCAATGACATACCGCGCATACCCTTGGTTGTCGCGGTTGTCCTAATGCCTGCTGAATCTGGTATATTTAGTATGCTTTTTCTGGCATAGTTACTGGTATCAGCAAACGCGTCCCCTCCGGTCTTACCCTTTCATTGTTCTGACCAGTTCCCGGTCCCACGTGCCACCAACGACCATCCAAGCGGCATTCCTTCTTGCCCCCTCCCTGTCCGCGGCGCGGCGGCCGGCGGACACAGCGGGTGGTCCGTCCAGCGTCACTCCTGCCCGGCCGGCCCGACATTCCTATTTCATAAATTTTTAACATATTTACCCCTTTAGTCATTCAGTGCGCTGCGCGCGAGTGGCGCTGGGGAAGTACAGTGCGCTGTGCGACGCGCTGAATTCTTGTCCAAACGTGTGCAGTGAGGAATTCCACGCGCTGAAGTTGTGACGATGGTTGTGAGAAGTCACAGGAATATAAAAAATGAAATTTGCGTATGAACATACGTTCATACGCAAAATTTGCTGATTTTGCGTATGAACAACGCAAAATCAGGTACAGACATAACTCGTTTTTGATTGGGGTCTCAGCCGAACGCCATTGACGGGGGTGGCAATATTTGTACGATGCCCATCCTGATTAGTAGTTATTTTCCGAACCAATGATGGCAGGGAGACGCTCAATGCGGCAATGGAATTAGCTCTATGTGCATTTTTGCACGTCAAATTTTTCGATCAATGCATCGACATCCCGTTTTCTGCTTTCGGGTACTGCTCAATATTGAAGTCAGAAAAAGTCCGGTAGTATTGATAGTGCACTGGGGTGTATAATGGCACCAATTGCGCACATTTTGCACTATAAATTTGAATATCGCAGGACGGCAACCACCAACCCGGTCTTAATTTCGACGACAACCACGAAACCATTTGTTTAGCCCTGCTTTCGAGGCAGACGCTATTTGACGGATTAGGCGGCCAGACGATGTATATGCATACCCTATATCCCTATATGTATACCCTTTATATGCATACCCTATATCCCTACAAGCATACCCTTTATATGCATACCCTATATCCCTATATGCATACCCTTTATATGCATACCCTTTATATGCATACCCTATATCCCTATAAGCATACCCTTTGTATGCATACCCTTCTGCCGCAGCGGTCCAACAGACGCAGCCGCAGCGGTCCAACAGACGGTTAGGACATTTTGCGAATAATTGTCACGTTATCTGCATACAGAAAGCAGCCGGAATCAACTTCACACCGAATTCAGTTCACACGGAATACATTTCACCCAAAATGCAGTTCACACGTGGTATCAGTTTCACATATAATTAAGTTCACACTTCGCACAGAATCAGTTTCACACATAATTAATGCTACAAAGAATCCATTTCAGACGAGAACAATTTCGCCAATTGGTGCGTCGGAGGATCAGAACCCGGCCGAACCGAGCAAGAGAATGGTCCTTGTTCGTTACACTTGGTTGTGCATCCCATTCTTTGTGAGCAAAAACAACACGGGAAAGTTTTCAGAATACAAAAATGATGACTGGGCGAAATTTTACATTTTTGCTTACATATTTACATTAACATTTTGTACATTTTACACGTGAGGAAAATGGTCCCAAGCACAATAAAACAATTGATCACGCAACTCAAAACATGCTTCATGGATTTCACCCACAATACAACACATAAGGTATGCTTGCAAGCAAAAATATCAACGAGTGGTTTTCTGGATCGTACATACTTAATGGCATAATCATTAATAGCAGCCTCGTTTCTTTGGGGTGATCGGTTTTTTCGCTGCCGGTATGCGTATTTCGGTTTCCCGCATTTTTATTGTCACCGGGTAGCGTAAAACTGAACATAAGTCAGTCAAAGATATAGACATTGCTTTTAAATTTAGTTTGGCATCGTCGATACTTGGTTCTCCAATATATATTCCGGTTTTTGAATATATTTAAGAAAAAAAATGTGATGATTTTTCTTGGAAAATTTCCACAATTTTGTATATCTCAAATATATTTAAAAAAAACGGATGATATATTGGAGAACCAAGTATGGACGGTACCCAAACCGATTTTCAAAGCAATATCTATATTTTGGACGGACTTATGTCGTGTTTTATGCCAGCCGGTGGCAATTAGAATGAGGGAAACCGCGCGACAGGCCAGCCCGGTAGCGGGCCGGTAGCGGACACATGGACTTACGTTATTAGCGAGTGGTAGCAAGCTTGTTGCGAAGGCGAGTGTCGCAGTGAGTGTCGCATGAAAGCTTTTTCGAAAATAACTCGCGTATTTATCAACCGATTGTAATGCAACTTTCAGCACCCTACTGTTGAACAATTTGACACATACTCTCAACTTTTGTTAAGTTCTATTCCCCATAATATACCCGTGATCTATGACCTGTTTCTCAAGGATAACGTGACAATTATTCACAAAATGTCCTAACCGTCTGTTGGACCGCTGCGGCTGCGTCTGTGCAACTGGCGTCCCGTAGTATCGGTGCTTGTAACTTGTGCAGTTTATGTGTTAGCTGCTCAGGAGCATATGCAAAGGTGTCAACAGGTGACATTTATGGTTTCCACTGAGATTGTGACCTCAGTTGACCTTTTCAGAGGTCAGCCGAGGTCACTGACCTCCGATGACCTTATATTAATTTTTTGCCCTGTGGCAGTTTCTAGGACATTTTGTGCCGCTGATTTCAAATTTGGCATCCATTTTACATTGTTATATGTTCCACTGGGGTCATGCATTTTCACAGTTTTAACCGAGGCCACTGACCTCCGAGAACCTGAGATGACCTTTTTGGAATCTGGTAGTTTCTAGGACATTTTGTGACGCTGATTTCAAATTTGGCAACCATTGTGCTTCGCTCGGCTTCGCTCGTGAAACGCCCATCCAGGGGTCTAACCGAAAGTATTTTGCTTGAGATGTGGTGACAATCCTTACCGGGGAGTTTTCATCGTGCAACATAAATTGCCCTAGATTCGTCGTAGCGACAAATCTCGCCATTTATAGACCTCTGAACTTGTGGTGCATGACAGTGAGATAAATTGCAGCGCTTTCGTTCCGGGATGCGTCAGTAAATTTATCGGCGAAGGAACTGCCCAACAGCTCGGCACAGTCCTGAGCTTCGATAGCAAATGTAGATCTGACAGTGATTTAAACTACCTCTTTCTGCCTGGCTACCCGAATAGAGTTCCGACGCATTTGGTGACATGTGTTTTCTCCCTGTCATCCCACGCCAGAGGACCTCAGGAGGGGGGGGGGGGCAGGGGCAGGTGGCCACCGATTGCAGAGTTCATTCGAGTTTAGAATGCATTTAGCGTTTCGTCGACAACATCGTCCAGCAGTCCCCAAGGGATTAGGGATAAACCAGCACGCTCTGAGTTTCAAATTGTTCTGTTATACACTAAACTAGATTATCATCGTGAAGACGGCTACTATGGCTGTGACACGACCTGAAAACCTGCATAGTGGGCTCACTTGACGCGACTTGGGCTCACTTGACGGGCTCACTTGACGGGCTCACTTGACGGGCTCACTTGACGCGACTTGGGCTCACTTGACGGGCTCACTTGACGCGACTTGGGCTCACTTGACGGGCTCACTTGACGCGACTTGGGCTCACTTGACGGGCTCACTTGACGCGACTTGGGCTCGCTTGACGGGCTCACTTGACGCGACTTGGGCTCGCTTGACGGGCTCACTTGACGCGACTTGGGCTCACTTGACGGGCTCACTTGACGCGACTTGGGTTCGCTTGACGGGCTCACTTGACGCGACTTGGGCTCACTTGACGGGCTCACTTGACGCGACTTGGTAAACTGACTCGGGACGACCCAAGGTCAAACGTTTGATAGAGTTTGCGCAAGTGATGCGTGAGTACAAAGACGGATCCAGGGGGCCGACGGGGCCATGCCCCCCCCCCCCAGACTGTTCAGGGGGAGTGGGGGGTGCAAACTGTTTTGCCACTCCCCCTAGACGTAAAATATAATACATGCTATATTTGCGTTGTTAGAACGGTACTGGTCAAATTTGGTCAAATTTGGGAAATTTTTGACAAATTTGGCGGCGCTATTTTTCCGCTGTTCTCTAAAAACCTCAGGGGGAGGGGGAAGGTAAAATGACCCTCCACCAGGGCGAGAGTAAATTTATAAGTTTAATCATTATCACGTTTACAGGTGTCCTTATTTCATTATTTCTATCCAGCACCATTTCGGTGTAGCAAGTCTACAATAGATCAATCGGTCCAAATCCATCCCTTTTCCTGTAGGTCCTTGCCGCCAGGGACGTAGGAACGTCACGACAGGTGGGGACAGTGCAACTTTGATTTCGTCTTGAAATAAAACCAACCGCCTATGCAATATTTTTTTGCAGATTATTCTTATGGATTCTTATCTCCTTGGCGAACCTTTTGCTATCAACAATTTAACTCACCAAGCAAAATACAATATTTTATCACAATTTTTGGCCGAAATGTGGTGGGCCATGGCCCCCCTGCCTCCCTCCCCCTTGTTCCTATGCCTATACTTGCCGTCCTTCCGGTTACAACGGTGGAGGCGGAGACGGGAGGGGGTGTTCAGTAAGGTGGAGAAGACTATCCTCTCTCCGAGCGACAATGACCGAGCTCCGGATGGAGGCGCTGATCATGTGCGAAGCCCACCGAGACCTAATGCCATCCGTCAGCGAAGTTGTTGACTTCTTCGCGCGATCGGCAAGTGGCCGGATATATTTGAGGCTGCCGCTGCCTGGTTGGCGTAAGCAACCCTGCTCCGAGAGATTTTCTGCCATAATAGCCTTATTGACGTGTGGCAGTAATATGAGAAATGCAGCGTTCGCCGTAGTAGGTATCGGCTACTTCGTCTGTCTGTATCTATGCCTGTCGAGATGCGCAAATGGCCTCGAGGTCCGGGAACAGAGACATATTTTGTTGTCAAGAACCTGGCAACGGAAGTTGATCATCCTATCCGTATGCGGTGCGCAGATGGGTAGCTAAAGTTTCTTGAAATGCATATTGAATTTGACGCCATGATCGGGTCATCTGTATTATTGTTTTGAATGGCGGAAGTGGGACTGGTTCGATCATGTTTGACGTCCTCTCCTTTAGCTCTTTTTTATCGGAGCGCAGCAGCTAACAACGACAAACATTTGTGCAGCGAAATACGTATTTATTTTTCCGGTCGAACCCTTCTCTCGGTTTACTATCCGAGATTTGGAGCTGGAAATTCTGAAGAAAACTACCATTTATTTGATGCTCCAAGTTCAGTTGTACATTTATATGTTAGATTCTTTCCACTAACATTTGTTTCCCTAGACCGCAAAAGAAACGATTCAAATATAAAATGCTCTTGTTTTTTGGCAAGAGTCGTCGAACCTTGTAACACAAAGTAGTTGGCCCAGATAACGAACAGATGGATCCGCCCTTGCTCTTAAGGGCAAAGCCGGCTTGATTCAGCACACATTTTTGAAAGTTGTTTTCCTTGCAGTCTGGAACGAGAACATGGGTACAGCTGACAGGGTCCGGTCGATATGTCATCAGCACGTTTGCCAGCACCAATCCCGGCCCAGTATTCTGCCTACGTCACGTCACGGGACCGAAATACAAGGTCAATATTACGTAGGCGTAGGCAGAAAACTGGGCCGTGATTGGTGCTGAGAAACGTACTGACGACAGATCTATCAGGGCCATAATTTTGCTCAGTGTAAGGCAATGTCGGAACAACAAAAACTGCAAGCTGACATATTTCCTTTTTTCGATATTCCAAAAGGTCGAAAAGCTAAAAAAGAAAAGAAAAGAAAATCATTAGAAATCGTGTGGTTGCAAAATACAGCGGCCCAAATCCGAGAAGAAATTATAAATTGAGGGTAGGTAAGGTCTGCTCAAACTGGTTCCCCCAAAAAAGTCCAGCTGGATCCGCCCTTGTGTGAACACTGTCATGCAAAAAACAGCGACGGTTTTCTCGCTATTTCCGACGAACCTTAGGGAGAGGGTAATTACTCGTCATTCGCCAGTGCGCTTAATCCGCCATTGACTGGGGGGGGGGGGGGGGGGGGGGGGGGGGGGTGGTGGGTGGGGGGGGGGGGGGGTTAACGACCCCTGATGCATTTTCGTAATAGCTCAAAAACCAATACCGCTATCAACGTGAACTTCGGGTGCCCTCTTCTACATCGACTTGACGTCTTATGTGAAAACATAAAGCAATGTTGTTGAACAAAATTCGAGTTATATCGAAATTAATAACGTCATTACACACGAGTTTTACACCAAAATCAGCTAAAATGTAACAGACCGTACAAATGCCATATTTTGAGCAAAATGCAACCCAAAAATGCCAAAAGATACCAAATGGTAAGGGCTACAACATGGCTATCTTGAGATTTGGAATATTTTGGTTTTTGACCAAAAAAAAATTAAAAATGTTTTTTTTGGGGGAAAATGCCCACAAAATCTTTTTTCTCATAGATATTAAAAATACGGAAGATATGTCAGAGAACCACATATGGCAAACTAACATACCAAACTTCAGAATGAAATCACCATTTTTGACTGACTTATGGCATCTAAATTATGGGTAACTCATGACGTCATATTAAACAAATGTGCATACCTTTGGCAGCACTTTGGGTGATCATGGTCGTAATCGAAGGCTTTGGATGCCAAATTTTGACCTTTGACCTGAACGTGACCTGAGCCCTCATTTTGACATTATTGAGTATGCTTTAGATTCATCTTATTGGGAGCTTTTGCTTGCCGCCTTGCGTGTCTCGCTGCAATCCTTGGTTCGGAAGATAACCAGGGGATGGGGGCGTTTAACGACCCCCGTCAATGGCGTTCTGCTGAGACCCCAGTCAATGCCGGGTTAAACAACTTTGTTAATATTGGGGCGTAATAATGATGGGGGCGTTTAACGACCCCCAGTCAATGGCGTTCTGCTGAGACCCCAGTCAATGCCGGGTTAAACAACTTTGTTAATAACCAGGGGATAACCAGGGGATAACCAGGGGATGGGGGCGTTTAAAGACCCCCCGCCAATGGCGTTCTGCTGAGACCCCAGGCAATGCCGGGTTAAACAACTTTGTTAATATTGGGGCGTAATAATGATGGGGGCGTTTAACGTCCCCCGCCAATGGCGTTCTGCTGAGACCCCAGTCAATGCCGGGTTAAACAACTTTGTTAATAACCAGGGGATAACCAGGGGATAACCAGGGGATAACCAGGGGATGGGGGCGTTTAACGACCCCCGTCAATGGCGTTCTGCTGAGACCCCAGTCAATGCCGGGTTAAACAACTTTGTTAATATTTTTGTTTTATGAAAACAAAGCAACACTTTAATCCGCCATTGACTGGGGGGCGTTTAACGCCCCCCCCCCATATTGCATTTTCGCAATAGCTGCACACCTAATAGTGCTATCAACATAAAACTCGGGTATCTTCTTATAAATCATTGCTACGTCTTGTGTGCAAAAATGAAGAAATTTGTCGAAAATTTGTCGAGTTATAGCGAATTTAGTGACGTCACTACATACGAGTTTTACACCAAAATCAGCTAAACTTTGCCAGGCCGTACAAATGCCACATTTGAAGCAAAATGCAATCGAAAAACTCCAAAAGATAGCAAATTGCAAGGGCTACCAACTAGCTATATCGGATTTTGTTATCAAATTGAGTTATTGACCCCAAAAACTAAAACAAATTGGGGGGGGGGGGGGGGGGGGGTAATTATAAAATCAAAATTTTCTAAAATATTATAAAAAAAGATATGTCAGAAACCATACCTAGGCAACTACTATACCAAATTTCAACCCGATATCACTTCACGTAAATGAATTCAGTTGGTAAAACGACTATCACTACCGAATTATACGTGGCAAATAACCCATAAAACATGTGTTGCATGACTTTAGTAGATATTTTGCGCAGAGTGAATTTGTGTGACCTGACCTTGACGTTTGTCAACAATCTCACTTTAGCCCATGCGGGATGTGTATAATACCTTTGGCAGCACTTTGGATGATCATGGTGGTAATTGATGGTTTTTGCTCCAAAGTATGGCCCATAAACTAAGATACGTCGATTTTGACCTTTGACCTGACCATGACCTGACATTTGACCTCAATTTTACATCTTTGAGCATGCTTGAGATTCATCTCATTGAGAGCTTTCGAATGCCGCCTTGAGCGTGTCGCTGCGATCATTGGTTCGGCAGATAACCAGGGGGCGTTTAACGCCCCCCCCTGGCACCCCCCTCGGGTTTTCAGGAATACCTCGCGTAGTTTCCAACCGACTACGATGGAACTTTCAGTACCCTATTTTTGAACAATTCGACACATACTCTGCAAATTTTGAACTTCTAACCCACATGAATCGTGACCTATGACCTGTTTCTCAAGGTCATGTCAGGCGTAACTGGCGTCCCGCACTATCGATGCTTGTACCTTGTGCAGTTTCCGCGTGTTTGTTGTTCAGGAGCATATGCACAAGTGTTTCCAGGTGAAAGTTGTGGTTTCCACTGATATTGTGACCTCGATTGACCTTTCCAGAGGTCAACCGAAGTCATTGACCTCCGATGACCTCAGATTACTTTGTTTTGGCTTCTAGCGGTTTCTAGGACATTTTGTGACGATTATTTCAAATTTAGGATCCATTTTACATAATTATATTTTCCACTGGGGTCATGCACTTCCACAGGTCAACCGAGGTCACTGACCTCAGATGACCTGACTGGACCTTTTTGGAATTTTGCAATTTTTAGGACATTTTGTGACGTTGATTTCAAATTTGGCTCCATTAAGCATTATGATATGCTCATTCACGATTCTAGCTCGATAAAATACAATTTATACGCATTTACAATTTTGATGACTTTTGTGTCATTGCCATGACCTCAGAAGTCACCTAATGACTCAAGACCTTCAAATCGGATATCAACGGCTTCCTCTCGTCACAAGCAATACGCTCGTTTTTTAATCGAAGCTCTAGCTTAATTAGGGGCGAAACGCTAAGGGGGGAGGTCGTACCACCCCCCTCCCCTACCCGAACACGTAGTGATTTTGCTCAACCCTGGCGAGGGTTAATCTAATATTAGCTGTTGGAGAGCGTTGTCATCCACCATATACCCGCTGCCCTGAGAGCGTCGGTAACTCCGCAGAGTGTCTTTATCTGGCGGCAGCTCTGCAGCTCTATACCGTACCTGTTTAGCAGCTTTGTCAGCTCGCCCGCTGGCTAACAACGCCCTTCACCAGGCGACCAATCACCTCCGGCTAACTGTCGACAATTGCGGCGAAAGCAGCGCGGCACGTTCGCGGCACTTGCAGCACGTGCTCGGCGATGGATTCCGGGAATGACAGCCGTATATTACGGCGCGTAATGGAAAGTTAATGACGGGAAGTTTGGGTTTGGGCGGTTATGGGAAGCTTTTAATGTTATCAGCATGACCAGAGGCCAAGAGCGTGTTTCACAAGTGAAACAAAATAGCGGCCATTACAGCAATAGAGGAGTACAACAGTTCGGTATTGTTCTTTGTATGCTCCGTTCATAGATAAGTTAAACGAATATACCGACGGGATGAGATAACACTACACACATACCAACACTATATACCATCACTATATACCAACACTATATGCCAACAATATATACCAACACTATATACCAACACTATATGCCAACACTATATACCAACACTATACACCAACTCTATATACCAACACTAGATACCAGCACTATATACCAACACTATATGCCAACACTATATACCAACACTATATGCCAACACTATATACCATCACTATATACCAACACTATATGCCAACACTATATACCAACACTATATACCAACTATATATACCAACAATATATACCAACACTATATAACAACACTATATACCAACTATATATACCAACAATATATACCAACACTATATAACAACACTATATACCAACACTATATACCATCACTATATACCAACACTATATGCCAACACTATATACCAACACTATATACCAACCTATATATACCAACAATATATACCAACACTATATAACAACACTATATACCAACACTATATACCATCACTATATACGAACACTATATACCAACACTATATACCAACACTATATACCAACACTATACACCAACACTATATACCAACATTATATACCAACACTATATACCAACACTATATACCAACACTATATACCAACACTATATGCCAACAATATATACCAACACTATATACCAACACTATATACCAACACTATATACCAACACTATATACCAACACTATATACCATCACTATATACCAACACTATATATCAACAATATATACCAACACTATATACCAACACTATACATCAACAGTATATACCAACTATATATACCAACAATATATACCAACACTATATACCATCACTATATACCAACACTATTTACCAACACTATATACCAACACTATATACCATCACTATATACCAACACTATATGCCAACAATATATACCAACACTATATACCAACACTATATGCCAACACTATATACCAACACTATATACCAACTATATATACCAACAATATATACCAACACTATATAACAACACTATATACCAACACTATATACCATCACTATATACGAACACTATATACCAACACTATATACCAACACTATACACCAACACTATATACCAACATTATATACCAACACTATATACCAACACTATATACCAACACTATATGCCAACAATATATACCAACACTATATACCAACACTATATACCAACACTATATACCAACACTATATACCAACACTATATACCATCACTATATACCAACACTATATATCAACAATATATACCAACACTATATACCAACACTATATACCAACACTATACATCAACAGTATATACCAACTATATATACCAACAATATATACCAACACTATATAACATCACTATATACCAACACGCTATATGCCAACAATATATACCAACACTATATACCAACACTATATACCAACACTATATACCAACACTATATACGATCACTATATACCAACACTATATGCCAACAATATATATCAACACTATATACCAACACTATATACCAACACTAAATACCAACAATATATACCAACACTATATACCAGCACTATATACCAACTTTATATACAAACAATATATACCAACACTATATACCAACACTATATACCAACACTATACCAACACTATATACAAACACTATATACCAACACTATATACCAACACTATATACCAACACTATATACCAACACTATATACCAACAATATATACCAACACTATCTACCAACACTATATACCACCACTATATACCAACACTATATACCAACACTATATACAAACACTATATACCAACACTATATACCAACACTATATACAAGCACTATATACCAACACTATATACCAACACTATATACCAACACTATATACCAACACTATACCAACACTATATACCAACACTATATATCAACTCTATTTACCAACACTATATACCAACACTATATACCAACACTATATACCAACACTACATACCAACACTATATACCAACACTATATACCAACACTATATACCAACACTATATACCAACACTATATACCAACACTATATACCAACTATATTTACCAATAAGGCGCCGTAGTTGGCGATGAACGAGCGAGCGCGAAGGAAATGTTTGGCGAATTTCAACTCCATCGGGCAAGTAGTTTTTGAGATAAAAATAGTGTGCACCTGCGCACGTGCAGAGGCACCCACCCCTGACTTGGGGAAAAGTGGCGACTGAGAGGTCCCAAACCGCACACCAAACTTGAACACCATCGGTTCAGCCGTTCCTGAGATACAGAATAGGGGTGTGCACGTGGGCACGTGCAGAGGCACCCCTGACTTGTGGGAAAGCGACGGCTGAGGGGATCCTAACCACACCAAATTCTAGCACAATTGTCTCAGCCGTTGCATAGTTTTTGCGATAAAACACCTTTCAACACCCCTCACGCGGCACGCGCCTCGCACAGTGGTAGTCACCCACATTAGCCGGCACTGGTCTCAAACAGGGTAGGTTGGATGGGGTTGCTCAGAAAAGAAGTATGCTTGTCAATGGGATGCAGTGGTTGCAGTGGTTGCAGATACATGAGCTTCTCAAAAGCGTCGCTACGGGCCGGGCCGGGCCGGGCCGCTCATATTCAGATTTTTCCTATATACCACGGAAGGACGAGCGATCGCTCGCTCGCTCGTAACCAACATTGTTTACCAACACTGTTTACCAACACTGTTTACCAACACAGTTTACCAACACTGTTTACCAACACTGTTTACCAACACGTGCAGCTGATAGACTGTACCAACACTGTTTGTCAACACTATATACCAACACTGTTTACCAACACGATAAACAGACACTATATACTAACACCATATACCAACACTATATACCAACACTATACACCAACACTATATACCAACACTATTTACCAACACTATATACCAACACTATATTCCAACACTATATACCAACACTATATACCAACACTATATACGAACACTATATACCAACACTATATACCAACACTATATACCAACACTATATACCAACACTATATACCAACACCATATAACAACACTATATACCAACACTATATACCAACACTATATACCAACACTATATACGAACACTATATACCAACACTATATACCAACACTATATACCAACACTATATACCAACACTATATAACAACACTATATACCAACACTATATACCAACACTATATACCAACACTATATACCAACACTGTTTACCCACTGTTTACCAACACTATATACGAACACTGTTTGTCAACACTATATACCAACACTATATACCAACACTATATACCAACACTAGATACCAGCACTATATACCAACACTATATACCAACACTATATACCAACACTATATACCAACACTATATACCAACACTATATACCAACACTATATACCAACACTATATACCAACACTATATACCAACACTATATACCAACACTATATACCAACACTGTTTACCCACTGCTTACTAACACTATATACGAACACTGTTTGTCAACACTATATACCAACACTATATACCAACACTATATACCAACACTAGATACCAGCACTATATACCAGCACTATATACCAACACTATATACCAACACTATATACCAACACTATATACCAACACTATATACCAACCCTATATACCAACACTATATACCAACACTATATAACAACACTATATACCAACACTATATACCAACACTATATACCAACACTGTAGACCAACACTATATACCGACACTATATACCAACACTATATATCAACACTATATACCAACACTATATTCCAACACTATATACCAACACTATATACCAACACTATTTACCAACACTATATACCAACACTATATACCAACACTATATACCAACACTATATATCAACTCTATTTACCAACACTATATACCAACACTATATACCAACACTATATACCAACACTATATACCAACACTATATACCAGCACTATATACCAACACTATATACCAACACTATATACCAACACTATATACCAACACTATATACCAACCCTATATACCAACACTATATACCAGCACTATATAACAACACTATATACCAACACTATATACCAACACTATATACCAACACTGTAGACCAACACTATATACCAACACTATATACCAACACTATATATCAACACTATATACCAACACTATATTCCAACACTATATACCAACACTATATACCAACACTATTTACCAACACTATATACCAACACTATATACCAACACTATATACCAACGCTATATACCAACACTATATACCAACACTATATATCAACTCTGTTTACCAACACTATATACCAACACTATATACCAACACTATATACCAACACTATATACCAACAATATATACCAACACTGTTTACCAAACTATTTACCAACACTATATACCAACACTATATACCAACACTGTTTGCCAACACTGATGTACCAACATTGTTTACCAACACTATACCAACACCACTGATATACCACCACTGTTTGGATGGGCCAATTCAGCTGATCGTTCACTCCCGCCGACTGAGCGATTGAACTCCACAAAATAAAATAACACTTTTTTTGGGGGGGGGGGGGAATTACCACAAAATCAAATTTTTCAATAATACTAACAAAACGGAATATATGTGATAGAAACTGATATGGGCAACTACCATACCAAATTGTAAACTGATATCATCATTTTTGACTGAATTATGACATATAAAAGTACCGAACCGAACCGAACCGAACTGACTGGTCTGAGGCCTGCCTCATTTAAACGGAACTTACGGGTGTACATGAAAGGCTGAGGTGTAAACTAACGTGTGGCAGCCATGCTTTGTCTGTGCTATTGTTTTCACATCTCCAGTTTATGTCTATTTTGTGTTGATGCATAGTTTTGTAAGCCGTGCACCATTGTTTTGTCCGGTATGTATCTGAGTATTAATGTCAACTCCCTGTTTCCACACGTACTTACTGTTTTATGTCTCGTGACGCCGGGCTAGGAATAGCCACAATGTGTTTGGATGGCCCGAAGTCGTTAAATACAAAGTATGTGTAAATCATGACGTCATATTTTGAAATTGCGTTTTTTAATCTGGTATTGACCAGATACGGACACATATGTGCCAGCACCGTATTTCTGAGACAATACTGATCTAGACACATGCCTTTTTCGTTTAGGTTTATCAATTTCACATTTTGACCTTCAGTGACCTGAACGTGACCTAAACTTGACACTAACTTCACGTAAATTAAGTCAGGTGTTAAAATGACTATCACTATCGAATTCTACGTGGAAAATAACCCATAAAACATGTGTTGCATGATTTTCGTAGATATTTTGCACATAGCGACCATTTGTGACCTGACCTTGACCTTGACTGTTGCCAATAATCTCACTTTAGCTAATGCGGGATGCTATTCATACCTTTGGCAGCAATTTGTGTGAAAATGGTCGTAATCGAAGTCTTTGGATGGAAAGTATGACCCATAAACTCAAATACGTCGACTTCGACCTTTGCCCTGACCGTGACCTGTCATTTGACCTCATTTTTACATTTGTGAGTATGTCTTAGATTCGTCTCATTTAGAGCTTTCGAATGCCGCCTTGCGCGTCTCGCTGGAATTATTGGTTCGGAAGATAACCAGGGGGCGTTTAACGCTCCCCACCCCCAGTCAATGGTGTTCGGGTGAGACCCCAGTCAATGCCGGGTTAAGCAAAATAATGTATTCGTTTCGTGATCGAACCTTGTAAACCCGGCAGCCGCTGGCTGGGCCTCCTGGTCACCTTCGATCCTCTGGGCTGCGTGATGTCACTGTGACCGGACCTGACAAGAGAGTGACACCACATTTTCCCCACATGTAATGCATTGAAAAGTACCCAAAGTTTCAAGTCGCCATCTTAACACGTTTTTTGTTTGACATATCACCGAAGAGACTGAAGGAGGGGGAAAAGGCCCCTCCCCCCAGCGCCTGGCGGGTTAAATTGTACCGAAGCAAAACGAAACAGCCGGCTGGAAGTCGTTGCATGCCTTCAGCCGGCCGGTAACACTGTGTACCGTCGTCACGTCGAAACTTTTGCTTTAGGGCTTTATTTTTCGCATTATAGTTCAGGAACGTATTGGCCTCTGAACTTATGAGAACCTATTGGCCTCTGAACCCGTACATACATTCCAGTCGAACACTGCATACTTAGTTATGACGAGGTATGTTTCATATCAAGTACTCGAAACGTGCAGAAATTAATGTTTTGTTCCACCTCTATCATGTAATTAATGTTGTGTTCCACCTCTATCATTTATGCATCTACTTTAAACTACAAGAACTAGGATTTGACGTGTGTGATGAGCATATATTTTATGAAACTGTCAACAATATTTGTTTAATAAGTGATGTAACCATTTGAATTTCCTGTAACAATGCAACGCTGTTAATCTATATTGTATGACTGTATCATTGTACCGAGCTTGGCATCGAGCTGTGGTGCCAGTGATCGTTTCTGGGCATATTGTGCTGTGTTAAACGGTTCGATGAAACTATAGCTGCTGAGTTCTGACGTTCCGGGAGCTCCAGTTCTGACGTTCCGGGAGCTCCAGTTCTGACGTTCCGGGAGATGCTGTTCTGACGTTCCGGGAGCTGGAGTTCTGACGTTCCGGGAGCTCCAGTTCTGACGTTCCGGGAACTCCAGTTCTGACGTTCCGGGAGCTGGAGTTTTGACGTTCCGGGAGCTGCAGTTCTGACGTTCCGGGAGCTGGAGTTCTGACGTTCCGGGAGCTGGAGTTCTGACGTTCCGGGAGCTGGAGTTCTGACGTTCCGGGAGCTGGAGTTCTGGGCCTCGTTTCATAAAGCGGCGTAACCTACGAACCAACGTAGTTGACGCCGATTTTGGCGTAGCTTACGCCGATTCCGTTTCATAAAGAAATAACCAGCGTAAGCTACGCCATTGAAACTACGCCGCTTCATTTACGCCAAAGCACCGAATTGTTCGTAAGTTACGGCATTTGCGTTTCATTAAAGGGCGTAGCTTATGTCAAATCATATTTCAGGGCCTTGATTTTCTGTCAAAAACTACGCAAGGAATTGTGGCGTTGTTTTAGTGCTCCGATGGTCTTGAAAATTGTTTTGATTGCCTTGCTGGCATATTTTGTGAGCCTGGCGGCGATATTAGAAGCTGGTGTGATGATTTTACATTGCAACTTACCTCAAGAGCATATTTATGTGAAGCATGAAACTGAAGTATTAGTTGAATCTCTGAAGAATTTGAGTGTCTCAAATACCATGTGGACCACCTCATGACATACCTGTGTTTGTAAGAATTGATTTATAATTATATGTAGTCTCATATCATTTGTGCAATGTTGTAGTAGATGGCAAACATTGTTTTCAATGAATTAACATGATTTACAAGACTTCTCTGACCAGTAGTAGTGAGCCAGGTGATAGCGTAATGCCGACTGGCAGTTGGGTATCATACTAATGGTGGTTTTTCATGGTTATTTGTATTGTGGTTTCTTTTGTACATTAGCTGCACTAATAATTTGAACAAAACATGTAACAGTTAATGACCTTGCTACAGGGAGACACAAGCATGGCTCACAGGTAATTAACCCTATTCCCTGCTGGGGAAGGGGCAGATTCTGCCCCCCGTTAGTTTTTCACTTGCCGATTCTAAACTGTTAGGCCTAGCGTCCTGAAACTTTGTGACTTTTCTCAACATTAAATGGCGCGTGTTGTGTCAAAATTTTGAAAAAAAATCGGTCCAGCAGAAGCGGTTCCAAGCTCCTGTTTTGGGGAGGGTGTTACGAATGCGGTTTTGCGGCGCATACTTTCTTCGTGGTTTGCAGTGCAATAAATGCGTCAGAAACAATTTCAATACCATATGCATCATAGATACTGGGATTGTACATATTTGTGGGGCAGAGGCGCACTCAGTATAAAAAATGGGAGGCGATACCCACCCAAAAATTAGGTCCAACTTCAAATTAGTAAGATGATAAAAGCGTTACGCGCATGGTGCCCCCATGTTTTTTCCTGGATCCGCCTATGCGCAATATATCAAATTTAACAAATTACAGCATATAATGCCCACATGTGACATTCATGTTGTCCTAAACAATCACGAACAACACATTTTTTCCCCCAGAAATCCCCCCCCCATTTTACATTCCCTGAATACGCCTATGATTTTTATTATGTTTTTTTTTGGCTTTTAATATATTAAAAACCAGTACATTTGAAGCTCAAAAACGCTTGGGGCATGAAAATCGGTTGAGCCACATGGCCGCAATAACCTTTCAAAAACACCCAAAAGTTTCGTATTTTTTTGCCCCCTGGACCCCCACTTTTAAACAAAACAAAAATTTGAGGTCCAAAAAGAGAGATCTTGTCATGACGCATCGAATGGCGTTTTCCCCATCGACATCGACCGAGCGGTTCTCAAGATATCTGGGGGGGGGGGGGGGGGGCAGAATCTGCCCCCGCAGGTTAACGTAATTCTGGCCGCCTGCAGGGAATAGGGTTAAGCCAACACACAAGTTCACCAGTTCAAGTTATTTTATTTTCATGAGTTCATGTTTTTGAGGTAAGCTGTGCATTGGCAAGTACATCGGTACACTGGAAAAAAAGTTCACATTTCATGCCTTGCCTGAGTTGTCAAAACTCACTCAAGTAAAACTCACATTTATTTAGTATTTCTCATGCAATACCAAGGCGAAACTCACGCAAGGATGAGTTTTTCCTGAGTATTTACGTGAGTTGTCATAAACTCACGACAGTAACACTCAGGCCCTTACTAGCAAAACTGTGACCCTTACTATGGTATAATCTGCTAAGCACCCACCTAAGGTAAAACTCATGCAAACTAAGGCGTACACTAACCCTTACCAACGTCAATACTCTAATGCAAGCCAAGCCTGGGGTTAGTTTTATTTTTCTTGCATTACCAATGATAACACTAATATGATTTACTAATGCAATACTAATGACCGTCACACATTTGGGCATTACAGCAGATACTTGTGGCGAGACATCGTATGTGTTGACGCTTGCTGCAATCTTCCCCACTGAGACGCACCTTCCC
>JAXIVJ010011119.1:0-40000 GCA_036785665.1 Chirona hameri
GACCCGCCGCTCTGCACCATTGGCTGTCCACTGTCCAGTGGCCACACACAGCTGATGGGTGCTCTCTGATGATAGTGTTACTGGAACCGAGTGTAGAGGAATATAAATCTAGTGAAACATTTACGACGCGTATAAGTGCAAAAATATGCTTATTGGTGTCGTGAGCGATGCAAAGGTATCACAAGCAGCAATGCTTTTCGAGGTTATGAATGAGAGGGCGAAGGTCTTTATTGGCATACCTGTCATTGCTCGTATTTGTATTGTATATGTGTCAACTCCCGAAGCTTATGTACGATTATTATTGCATAATTTTTAACATATCAATCAGATTTGTTTTTATCTGGAGAAACAAAAATCGTCCTTCAGATTTGTGCTCTCCTCTCCCGGTAATGTGGTGTCTTTTTCGGTGCTTGATTTTTCATCCAATGATTGAATAGGGAAGATCAGCAACGGCCGCTACAATATTATGCTTGATACACAATTGCCCATCTTATCGATAGCGGAGAATGATTGCGCTTAATGATAACTGTACTACTAATCTGACATAAACTCTCCTTGGCAATTCACAGTTCCATATTCGATATGATCAAGGAGGTCAAGGGTGATCTGCAGGATATTCCAATCATTCTAGCCGGCAACAAATGCGACGAAAACGACAGGCGGGAAGTGTCGCAAGCAGAAGGGGAGGCGCAGGTAAAGGAATATGCTTATGCCATTGCACGCAGATGAACAATATGTACATGCGTATCTTTTCTTAGTCCTTACCGACCTTACCGTATATGTAAGCAGTAAAGAAGCGACTACTAACGACATAAAAAATGACGGTAGAGGCTTCGCATTTGTTGTTTGCTGATGGCCTTTGACCGTGCCCAATGCTCGTTGACCCGGTGGCTCTGTCCGGCAGACCAAGCTGTGGCGCTGTAACTTCCTGGAGACCTCCGCCAAGGAGAACGTCAACGTCAGCCAGCTGTTCCAGGAGCTGCTCAGTCTGGACAAGAGCCGTACCATGACCATCCACATGGACGGCCGCGCCCGCTCCGCCATGGGCTCACTCCGGCTCAAAGAGAAGTGCCAGCTGATGTAGCGCCTCCGCGCCGCCGCCGCCACCGCCGCAGCTGGCGGCCGGGAACCGTCACGAGCCGTCGCAGTGACCGAGTGCCCGATGTCACGGGAGCCGGGTGGCCAGTGTCGGTGGCGGCGGACAGGACAGACGGACGGGCAGTGGAACCGTCACGCCTGCCCCCTGGTGGCCTGAAGCCAAAGCAGTACGCATCAGTGGCACTGGTCGATGTCAGTCTGTCTCAGCCGGCAAACGATTCGGCGTCGGCTGGAGTGAAACAGATCCCAGAATACAGCAATATGGTGCAGCGGCATCAATATGCGGCGGTGACCGATATAATATTTCAACGATTTGTTTTTGTATTTAATTGGTGCCTGTTCGAGCAGTGTCTCCGATCGAGTATGTTTCAGATCTGATTTGTGCTGTTGGACGCGGTCTGTGGATGGTCCGCTGGTCTGTGGATGGTCCGCTGGTCTGTGGATGGTCCGATCGTCTGTGGATGGTCCGATCGTCTGTGGATGGTCCGATCGTCGTGATGGTCCGATCGTCTGTGGATGGTCCGATCGTCTGTGGATGGTCCGGACGCGGTCTGTGGATGGTCCGATCGTCTGTGGATGGTCCGGACGCGGTCTGTGGATGGTCCGATCGTCTGTGGATGGTCCGGACGCGGTCTGTGGATGGTCCGATCGTCTGTGGATGGTCCGATCGTCTGTGGATGGTCCGGACGCGGTCTGTGGATGGTCCGATCGTCTGTGGATGGTCCGATCGTCTGTGGATGGTCCGATCGTCTGTGGATGGTCCGGACGCGGTCTGTGGATTAGAGCCCTTCATGGGACACTGTTTCAGCCCCCATCCCGTTCCAGCCCATTCAGCCAGACCCAAACCGGTTCCAATCCGAATTCATAATTGATGGGGTCCCATTCCCACTCGTCTCAGAATATTTCATTTTTTTTGTGGTGCTAAATATATATATGGTCTGTCCCAAACCCGTTCCAACCCGTTACATTTCCAAAAATGGCCCCATTCCCACCATTTCCATCCCGTTCCATGAAGGGCTCTACTGTGGATGGTCCGGACGCTGATCTGTGGATGGTCCACTGGTCTGTGTATGGTCCGCTGGTCTGTGGATGGTCCCGGCGTGGTCTGTGGATGGTCCCGGCATGGTCTGTGGATGGTCCGCTGATCTGTGGATGGTCCGCTGGTCTGTGGATGGTCCGCTGGTCTGTGGATGGTCTGTGGATGGTCCGCTGGTCTGTGGATGGTCCGCTGGTCTGTGGATGGTCCGCTGGTCTGTGGATGGTCCGCTGGTCTGTGGATGGTCCGGACGCGATCTGTGGATGGTCCGCTGGTCTGTGGATGGTCCGGACGCTGATCTGTGGATGGTCCGCTGGTCTGTGGATGGTCCGGACGTGGTCTGTGGATGGTCCGGACGCGGTCTGTGGATGGTCCGCTGGGCTGTGGATGGTCCTCTGGGCTGTGGATGGTCCGCTGGTATGTGGATGGTCCGGACGCGATCTGTGGATGGTCCGCTGGTCTGTGGATGGTCCGGACGCTGATCTGTGGATGGTCCGGACGCTGATCTGTAGATGGTCCGCTGGTCTGTGGATGGTCCGCTGGTCTGTGGGTGGTCCGCTGGTCTGTGGATGGTCCGCTGGTCTGTGGATGGTCCGGACGTGGTCTGTGGATGGTCCGGACGCGGTCTGTGGATGGTCCGCTGGTCTGTGGATGGTCCGCTGGTCTGTGGATGGTCCGCTGGTCTGTGGATGGTCCGCTGGTCGCATGTGGCTGTCGCGGCGTCCTGGCGCGTTTCCGTGCACCACGATCGAGCGCTGGAGTCCGCCTTCTATTGCGTCCAGCAGCCGCGCGGCATAGTCGCCTGTCTCGTCTCGTCTCGTCTCGTCCTCGGCGGTCTTATCTCGTCATTCGAATATGTGGCGTTTTGTGAGCAGACTCACTTGTGTAGATTCAACATGCCGTGCGCAGATTCAAGGTGTCGTGCGCCAATTCAACGTGTCGTATGCAAAGTCAACGCAAACTGGGTGCCAATTCGCCATGCCACCAGGGACGGTGGTCACTGGTCAATGTGTCGTCTGTTGTGGAATTCCCGCCTCCAAGTTTTGTGTATGTTCTTAGTGAGGAGCGCATCTTTAGAAGCTGGCTTTACGCGTCGATACGAAAGTGACGTCATGTGTTGTACGGTGATAGTTCTGCTTGCTTTGTGAGTTTAACGGCGCAGCGAATGCATTGTGTATGTGATATCATGTAAGATATATAAGCAATGAAGAATTCTTGAACAATACTATTATATTTGTTGAAGAATATATTCAAAATATTAACATACTTTGAAACAGTACCCTGCTACTAAGAATAAGACGATGGAATAAAACAAGTACCAACTACCAAGACATGGCATAAAATTGCGACTTATTCTTAAATCGTAATTTTACGACTGAACATGCAAATTTGAAGTGCCAGTGTTGCATAGGAATATTTAAGTTGGGCCGTGGCAGGGGCTCCACCACAGGAGGGGGGACGGAGGGGACGTCCCCCCCCCCCCCCCCCCCAAAAAAAAAAAAAAATCGACTTTTAACATTACGTCTATGGGCGTTGCATGGCAAGAATCGATTTCAGAACGCCTCTATCCCCCCCCCCCCCCCATTTTTGGAACGTGGCGGAGCTCTTGGGTCGGGGCAGGGAGACAGAGTTTCCGTTCCGGCAATCTATATGCTCCAGGGCAACAAGACCAAGCTACACAGTTAGGTACAGCAGCCCGAGGCAAGCAGCAATAAACAATAAACAGCACCATAAAAAAACGACATAGCGTAGCAAAATTGAAACACAATGGAGACAAATCACAAGGAAAACCATTCAAATATAAATTAGCGACACGTCTTTTTCAAATCAAACACATCAGCGATCGAATTAAATTAACAACGTAATGCATGAACTATAATCACTGTCGCAGACGCGGTAAGCCTACGTGAGCCCGAAACACCTTCTCGTGTGTCTTGAGCGCTCTGGTGTGGACTGTATCTGTGTAGCTCTAAATTGATCGTGGCTACCGGTCCATGGCATTTGGGTCCGGGAAATTATAAACAGCGAGCGCAGGTATTTGTCAAGGAAGGATAAAGGCGGTACGCAATGGGGGTGGGCGTGATAGAAGTCCAAAATGCAGACAAGGCAGCAGCACAGACAATGCAGCAAGCCAGGAGCGGTGGGGTAATAGGTGTGTCGGTGTGGGCATGATAGAAGTCGAAAATGCAGACGACAAGGAGACTTACAATGCAGCAAGCCAGGAACGGTGGGGTGACAGGTGTGTCGGTGTGGGCGTGATAGAAGTCGAAAATGCAGACGACAAGGAGACTTACAATGCAGCAAGCCAGGAACGGTGGGGTAACAGGTGTGTCGGTGCGGGCGTGATAGAAGTCGAAAATGCAGACGACAAGGAGACTTACAATGCAGCAAGCCAGGAGCGGTGGGGTGAAAGGGTAGGTAACCAGCGCTGTATTACTGTATCGGTGATCACGCACTTCTGCTTCCGCTCTCGGCGGACATCACTTGTCACACCACTGCACTCTTTCACAGTCTATATTGCGGAAGGCGAAATCACACGACGAAGGAGCCGACCGCTCTGCGCGGGGGCTTGGAGAGCACAGAGCCGTCCGATCAGCGCGAGAGTCTATTGAGAACAGAGAGGGCGAGACATGTTTACAGCGGCTTAAATACGGCGAGGAAATGAGGTCGCGAGAAGGGTGGCGGAAAGGCTAGGCAAACAGGGCGCGTAGGGAGACATAACGAAAACACGTGAGTCGCGACGCAGCTCGCTGTTTGAACAGGTGGCCCGGCGAGGCGCGGCGCTGGGCACTATCATAACACGGGTGGGCCGGGCCGGCCGCCGCGCTCACTGCCGGCTACAATGGTGGACAATGGCAACCGGCCGGATGTTTCCGAAAACAGAGGACTGGGCCGCCGATTCGAACACAGGTAGGCCGCGGACAAACGCCTCCGCGTCTCACAGAGCCGGTCTGGCACGGCCGCTCGGCCCGCCGCGCTGGTGACGGGCGGCGGGGACAGACAGGAGACATAACGGCAGCCACTAATGGCACCCAGCAGGATGTTTCCGAAAACAGCGGACCGGGCCGCGGCTCCGCACACAAGCAGCGCACACCGCCACCCTACCCAGACAGTGCATCAGATCAGTGCCGACCTTGACGACCTAGAGCACCAAGTGCAGTGTATGTTAGCTAGACACAAGGGAGTAGTAGTATTGTGTGGAGACTTTAACCTGAACATCTTGAACCAATCGCCTGACTCATCTGGCAACAGATTCCGCCGGCTTCTGACTACCTATGGTCTGTATATGTGTAATGCCACTCAGCCCACGTACAGCCCGGCCAAGTCGCTGCTCGATGTCATCATCACTAATAGGTAGGAAATAGTGACACGTAACGGGGTGACTAAATGCCATTATAGTCCCCACAATTTATCCGGAGTTGTGCTTGGCATTTTGAAGGGCAAATCGTAAGACAATGTCTGTGCATCGACCGCATTCCGTTCGATGAGTTCAATGTCGCGTTGTTGTATTCTCCTTGGGACGGTGGGTTTGTGCAGCGGACGCCGCAAGACAAGTGGAACTGTTTCCTACACTCCTTCACGCCGCTGCTAAACTCTGTAGCCCCAGTCCGAACCATACAACTCCGCAATCCTGACGCCCCGGCCGTGTCGGTTGGCACAGCGCGCCTTATGCAGCAGCACCGCGGGGCACTGGCGCGTGCTGACCGGGGGCATATAAGACCGTGAACTCGCAGGTGCGCGAGGCCATACGGCGGGACAGCTGCGAACACATCCGCCAGCGTATGTCCGAAGTCGGCAGATTGGGAATGAGGTGATGCCTGAGGCAAGTGATAGGCACTAAGGTCACGGCCTCTGCCGCACCCGAGGTAGACCCAGACACTCTGAACAGGTATTTTGTTAGCGTCGGTGCCAATACGGCCGCCAGTGTGGTGGGTGTGAGAGAGGCTACGCCGGTGAGACTACCGCGAGTTATGACGTGCTCGTTCAGCCTAGAGCCCGTCACACTCGAGGAACTGTGGAGCACCGTGTGCATAATGAAAGCCTCTAATTCATGCGGAGAGGACGGCGTTAGCGTCAAGCTGATTCAGATATGTTTCAGATCTATCGGACATTGACTCTTAGACGTGGTCAACAGCAGCCTAACAACCGGACAGGTTCCGGAGTCATGGAAACATGCGATAGTGACACCTCTTCCAAAGACCAACGATCTTAGCAACCCTACCAAATTTCGTCCAATATCAGTTGTTCCCGCCATCTCTAAAATCCTTGAGCGGGTCGTCCACAGTCAACTAAATGCTTACTTTACCCGTCACGAGCTTTACTCGCACTCGCAGCATGGCTATCGCGCACATCACTCTACGGAGACAGCTCTGACAGAAGTTAGTGACAAAGTTATATCTGCCATGGACCGGGGCGAGATTTCACTGCTTGTGCTGATTGATTTATCGCGCTGTTTCGACGTCATTGATCATAGTGTTCTCTTAGACAAGTTGCGACTTTACAACATTGATACCACATGGTTTGAGAACTACCTGCGAGGTCACACGCAACAGGTCAAGGTTAGGGACAGTGACGGAAAGGTTAAACTCTCGATTACTATGCCCAATGACATGGGTGTGTATCAGAGAACCTCGCTTGGCCCGCTGTTGTTCTTCGTGTTCTCAAATGACCTAGCACTGCATTCTCATGGCGCATCCATCTTTAAATACGCGGACGACACCCATCTCTAGTCGGTTTTGGTCTCGGGTCGGAAACGTGATATTCACTCGCTCATTGCAAGGATGGAACAGGCTTTGGCCACTCTCTCGGAATGGTTTTCATTGCATTCTATGAAAGTGAACGCCGACAAGACGCAGTTAATAGTTTTCGGTACAAAAGCCATGCTGCGTAGCTTTCCGGAAGTTCGACTCAGATTTGGCGCATCGCTCGTCTCCGAAAGCCGAACTGTGAAAAATCTGGGACTGGTTATGGACAGGTTTTTGAACTTTGATACTCACATTGATTAGCTGGTGGGAAAGTGCAGGGGGATGCTTTTAGCCTTATCTCATGCCAAACATTGCCTGCCATCCGACATCATCGCGTCTCTGATCACATCTCTAGTCGTGTCACATATCAGATATATTGCATATCCATCTTTGGTTATACTTGCGGACTGGCCCAGAGACATAGGATACAGAAGGTGCTGAACTTCTGCGCACGTGTCGTATGTGGCAAACGTAAATACGACCACATATCTGCCGACTACAAACAGCTTGGGTGGCTCAACGCGGAGCAGCTAACCACGTACCATCGCGTGTGTCTCATTCAGAAAGTACGTACCACTGGACTCCCGGTCGGTATTGCCGAACACCTCGTCACCAGCGACCACCAACACAGCACCAGAACACGTGGTCAGCTACAGCGATCCAGTGCTAAATCGAACGCAGGTGTTCGTAGACTATGTTTTAGCGGTACTGATATGCACAAGACTACCGCAGGACATCCGCGAAGTAGGACTCACCAGTTTTAGGACTCGTGTATTTGACTGGCTGCTCCGCGATGCTGGCTAGGCGCTGATGAGTGTGTGGGGCGAGTGTGTGTGGCGAGTGTGTATGGCGAGTGTGTATGGCGGGTGTGTATGGCGAGTGTGTGTGGGTCTGTGATTTACATTTGAATGTCCAAGCTTTTACCATATTGACGTGCGACTCGGAAAAGCCACGCTCGATGTGGAAGGGGGCAAAATACATGTCTATGTCTATGTCTATGTCAGGTGGGCCGCAGACAAACACCTCCGAGTCTCACAGAGCCGGTCTGGCACGGCCGCTCGGCCCGCCGCGCTGGTGACGGGCGGCGGGGACAGACAGGAGACACCACGGCGGCCACAATCACCATGACACCATGTACGCAAAATTACCGATTCACCGTGCTTGAAATCATTAACTTACCAAGAGGTAACAGACGCTACACGCATGGTTGACCTCTGGGTGCAGGCGGAGACAGAACTGTCGCGGCCCACGCCCGAGGTCACGGCGCCCGGAAACACACGCGATTGGTCAGCCCGCGACAGGTCACGTGACAGGTCACCAGTGGCCGACACATGACGTCAACACCATGTACTACGCTGAGTCCAATGGTCCGCCGACTGCCACCGCAGCGTCAAGTGTCAGCCCGAGTAAAACTAACATAATGTCATACTAGCGAAGCGAAACAAGTGGTAAATCAAAACCTAAAGCAAATGAGGCGCAGGTTAAATTGGCACTACCTACGTATAGGTATACGTTAGTAGATCCGACTCACATAACCTGGGTCTTATGACTTTGTTTGATCCAGGTGGTCATATTGGTGGAACGTTTCAGATGATCGATCATCCCTTTTTTGTTACCGTCATTACCGAATGATAAATGAGCGGTGGGTGGGTAAGTTGGAAACAAAAATGTGTTTTGACCCACCTTTATCAATATTCCGTTATGAAGAATCATCTCTGGGGGGGGGGGGGGGGCTCCTCAACGTGCAGTCCCTGCAGCCCAAACTATACTAGAACTGGCTGATGAACTTCAACGCGGCAGTTATGACCTGATGGCACCTTATCATGTGCTGACTGGACTGTGGTGTTGATTCGCCACAGTCACACTTCAATGGGACCGTGTCATCGAGACATTCGTACATGTAGTTGATTCACATGCCCCCGTGCGGACCATGCGGATAAAAAACGTGGGTGCCCCTGTGGTCAGTAGGGCGGTCCATTTTTACACGAATGTTAAATTGTCTTGGTGGCACACCTTTTCCCGTTATTTCGACTACGGTGAGTCCAATGGTATCAACAATTTTGAAATAAATATTTAGTGGTCGCGAAAAATCGTCGAAAATTCCATGTTTTGCTATAAATGCCCTAAAATCGCCCATCTTGTCTTCGCGATTTTACAAAACGAACTCAAAATTTGCTTTCTGGCATACTGTTTTCCTGTTATTTAGACTATGGTGATTCCAGGGATATTTTTTTTAATCGGAAGATATTTAGAGGTCGCAAAAAAACGTTAAACATTTCAGCTTTTCTGTAAATACCCCAAAATCACCCATTTCGTAATCGCGGTTTCACGACACGAATCTTATATTTTCGACATGGCACACTTCTTCCTAGTTAATAGGATTATGCTTATTCTAAATATAGCAATACATTTTTAATAAGAAAACATATTTAGAGGTGGAAGAATCGCCACATATTTGACACTTTTCTGTAACCATCCCAATATCACTTATTTATTCCCGGCGATATCACATGCCTGCACTGTTTTGGTTCTTCCGGAATTATATATATTTAAACGGATACAACATAATCTTTATGTATTTCCTTTTTATTTAATAAGTTGCATGACTATTTTATCTTGCATAGATATGTTTAGTTCTTTGGGACTCCATCACTATGCACGACGCATAACCCTTACCGACACAAGTGGCTTTCTAAAGAGTTTGTCGCATCAAGACGAAGAAAATTGTAACTCGAGTAAAACATCCGTCGTCGTGGCATTGCATGTTTCAACACATAGCCTCTTGACAAAAAGTTTCCTCCCAAAATGACTTCGAATTGAAGTGATGCACACATCACACATACGCTTACAGATACAGATACAGATACAGATGTATTTGTCATGGATCTTTGCGGTGGCTTTTCACCAGACACGTCAAATGAAATTAAAACAACGACAGTTAAAAAGGTATGGCAATCGCCTAAGCCGAACATATTCCGCAGTCCGCACAATGTAGATGCATGCATGTAAGATGAGTACAACACTTCACTCGCGACTATACAATATTGCTCGTTTCAGCACGGCACGGAACGATGGTCCACATGTTGGATCAAGACGCAGTTTGTTCAGCATGTTGACGCCCCTGCTACACAGTCTGCGCCTGCCGGCTTCTGTTCGGATACGCGGTAGTGTGACGCGACCGGCGTGTCTGGTGTTGTGGTCGTGCAGATCGTGGGCACGCGGTCCAATGGTGCTGCTATGTGCTTAGGGTTGCCGGTCGTCATGGCTCGTTGGACTGCAGACACCGTATGGTACTCAACCAGCTCAGTCGCGCGGAGCCAGCCGAGCTGCACGATAGCGTCTGACACGTGGTCGCTGCGTCTGCGGCCGCTGACTACTCGCGCGCAAAAGTTGACGATTTTTTGTACCCGGTGAATTTGGGTAGCACCGCAGGAACCATACACGCTCAAACAGTAGCGCACCACTGACAAAGCGAGGGCTTACATACAGACCCATTAGGGTTGACTTCTTGACCGTGGAAACCTGATTGCGATGGTCCACCTCATAGGTAGTTTATGGAGTACTCAGGGGTGTAGCTTCTCCAGAAAGTTCTTTTGGGTGGGGGGGGGGGGGGGCTGAGCTGTGAAAAATCGCTTAAAGTACCATAAAAATTCACAAAAATGCGGATTTCTCCCCGGATTTGACCCACTTCTTCGTCTAAGTGGGGGGGGGGGGGGGGCTGGATAATGGACAATGGACAATGGGCAGCCCCGCAGGGCGAAGCTGCGAGGAGGGCCCAAGCCATGACGGCGTCACCACTCCCGGGTTGCGACTCGAGGTCCACCACATGCCCTGTGGCCAGCGACGACCAGACCCGGGTTGACGTGGGCGTGACAGAGGACATCATAGGTACGGGGAGGATAAAGGGACTTCTGTAAAAAGATACGTATAACACTTACTTTCTACATTATGTAATGTAGTACTACATTCTCCCCAGCTTTAGGCAGTAAAATACCTATAAATTGAAGGTATGTGATATACATACTTTCATTTTCCAAATCCTGCACTGCCTGAAGCTCTTTTTTTCGGGCAGCTTAACAGCGAATATCAAGGAAAGCTGCGCATTGTATCGCAGTATATCACACTGTTCTATACACTCCATGGCTTTCTTCTCCTGTCACCGAGATTGAGTTAAGAGTTAAGCCAGTACTCCAGTACTCCCAGGGGTGTAGGATCCTATTCAGTCTGCTGGAGATTCCCGTGCCGCTGTTTTCTCGCCGCCTAAGGCGACACCTGACGGCTTAGCCTGCCGCGCCCGACTGACTGCTATTAGCCGCTTCCCGGGCCCGTGTGTGATGTTTTTCATTTTGTCCTGTATGAATGTGTGAGTGACTGTGTTGCACATCCACCTGACCATTCGACATTCTTTTATCTTCTGACAGAAGTGGTAACAGCCACACGCTTGTTGTGGATCACGTTAATAAACGGCCGAGTCTGAGTCTGAGTCTCCGTATTTTTAAATTTTCAAGATGACGATTAATTGCGAAAATAAGAATATTATATTATGTTTGGACTTGAAATCGTTATGACATTCGCGCGGTTAAGAACGAAAAAAATCTGCGAACATTCTGTTTTGTAAGTCGTGTCGTTGTGGGGTATTTTGTGCCAATTTGATTGCGGGCCAGAGTATCGACTAGCCACCCAACTTGCCTCGCGCGGATGTTTCGAAACTGAGTGATTTCCAATTCACATTTATTGTTACATTACAAAACCGCTACAGTAACGACCTAGGCATGTTCCAAGAACCTTAAACAAATTGTATGTACCTACAAACCTACGTGTAACGGCAAGAATAAGCCCGGCTTTCTACGCCCGCCAGAGCTCAGCATATGCAGAATGGGCTCCCTCAGTAAATACTTCGTTTCCGAATAGCTCCTTGGGACCAAGGGACACACGCCTCTCATATATCGCGTTCCGGGGACTGCCTTGCCAAGTGCGCATTACTTTACACGTGTTTTGTTATTTATTTATACACGTGATTTATTATTTATGTTTCTTTATACACGGTATTGTACGGGCATGTGGTTGTCAAATATATGCACAGTGGCATTACCACCCCGATTCAAGAATGGCACAACTAGGCTAGCATACTCAAACAGATATACATCTCCATACACATACCTACACACTGAAACACAATGTCAATACAAATACTATCGATCCGCATGTGAGTTGACACTATCTATTCGGATTGATAAAGTTATATGTATATAATGGATGGCTGTAATAAGCATTGTGCAGAGAAGATATATATTTCGGCCCGAGAAGATATAGAATATAGCCTGTGCTCATGCTATGGTTAATTGCAAATAATGAAGAAAAGGTGAAATGCAACACGTATATTTCGTCTTGCGGTTTCTTCAGGGTTAATGAGCTCTGATACCCGGCTAATGAGCCCTAGGAAGAAGCTGCAAGGCGAAATATAGGCTAGTGTTGCATTTCATCTTTTCTTCATTATTTGTGATTAACCATAACATGAGCACAAGCTATATTTTATACTTTTTTTTAGAAGTTATGTCACGTTACGATGATTTTCGAACCAAAAACGAAGGTATAAGATGACGCTGCATTTGAATCAGTTCGGAGGAAAGACCATCGAAAGTGGCTTAACCCTCGCCCTACGGAAGCTTTTTTCACCTTCGCCCTACGGGGGGGGGGGGGGCTGACAGGCCCCCCTGTTAACTTCCAAACCAAGAACTTAGATCAATGCAGTAGGAACCAACATGTTTCCTGTCATAAGAGGAATCTAACAGTATGCGATTTTTAGGTTTCAAGTTAACGGGTGACCTTCCAGGTCAAGTGAATGACCTCGGATTTACCACGTCAGAACAGCGATTTTGCTCTTCAGAAAACCTCAAAATTAGAAATTGATAAATGTAAACAAAAAGGCATGTTCCTAGACCAGTTTTGGTTCAGAAATACAGAAAATGTAATCATTTGTTCGTATCTTGTCAAAAAAGTCAAAAACAGTTATTTAAAAAAATGACGTCATCAGTTTCTTACACTTAGGGAGCCATCACTCCGTCAAAAATAAATATATTGCTTTGAAATTTGGTATGGGTATTGTCCATACTCAGTTCTCTTACACATATTCCGTTTTTTTAACATTTCGAAAATTTTGATTTTGTGGAGATTTTTTTTATTTTTATTTCAGGGGTCAAAAAACAAAACAATTGCAAATCCGAGATCACCATTTGAAAGAGAATGCCATTTTGTATCTTTGATCTATTGTGTTTGCAATTTTCTTTAAAACTCTGTTTTCTACGATTTTTCAAATGTTTATCTTCTTTTTTACCAACATGACGTCATCAAAACATGATTATCTCCCAAACTAATTGACCAATTTCAATTATATTATTACAGCGTACGTATAATTGTTGTAAACCCAGCTAGAGAAAATTTCAGTAAGATAAACCACATATATAAAAAGGTATTCAAGAAAAACCTCAGGGGGGGCTGTCAGGCCCCCCCCCCCCCCCCCCCCCTGAGGCTGTCAGGGCGAGGGTTAAGGTGCTCTGCTATCGATTCCTGGTCTCAGTCCGGGAATGAGCAGCTGCATACTTTCGATCCTGTCGAGTGTTTTGTTCTCTTGTCTCGCAGTTACGTTTACAAACATCTGCAAGCGATTGCTGGTTGCCACTGCTGACGACTTTGTGTGCAGTAGGCGCAAGGTACACAGCTCCTCATATCTGCTGTGTTCAGAGCCAGCCAACCGAAACCACGCGGCAGATACGAGATCAAATTTTCGCCTTGCCAAAATTACCCTGGCTCCAAATCTAAGCACCTTTTGAATTCGTTCCAAGGTTTTCTTTGATCCAGTACTGTAGACAGAAATTTCGACTCTGCTTCGTAAAAGTATCCGAAAAATGACAATAAAAGAAACCTCCACTAACCATGAAGCGAGCATGGTGATTGTGTGGTCGCCTAATGCATTGCAGCCTTTAATTTAAAGCGGATATCTTTGGCATACGTTACTCTGATTTGGAGACTGGATAACTTTTTGACCAAAAATTGCAAATCCAGTGACCACTGTCTTATGTGACAGAGCTGATCACAGCGCTACTCGCATCACAGCTCAGGTCTGCACTGGTCGCTGATTGGCTGTGACAGTGGATTGCTTACCGCTGATTGGTCGGCTGGTTTCTGAGCCAGCGGGCGGCCGAAACACCGGTCGGCCAGCCGGCGTCTCGAGACAGCTCGGCAGAAGAGACGGAGACGGCGGCACTGGACGGCCGGACTGAGCTGCAGCGGCTCACAGCCGACCAACAGCCACAGCCGACCCGGACACCGCTCCCTCCTGTCACACAACATCCCCGCAACAGCAGGTCAGTACAGCAGCAGAGCAGTGACCCGGATACCGCTCCCTCCTGTCACACAACATCCCCGCAACAGCAGGTCAGTACAGCAGCAGAGCAGTGACCCGGACACCGCTCCCTCCTGTCACACAACATCCCCGCAACAGCAGGTCAGTACAGCAGCAGAGCAGTGACCCGGATACCGCTCCCTCCTGTCACACAACATCCCCGCAACAGCAGGTCAGTACAGCAACAGAGCAGTGACCCGGATACCGCTCCCTCCTGTCACACAACATCCCCGCAACAGCAGGTCAGCACAGCAGCAGAGCAGTGACCCGGACACCGCTCCCTCCTGTCACACAACATCAACATCCCCGCAACAGCAGGTCAGTACAGCAGCAGGGCAGTGACCCGGATACCACTCCCTCCTGTCACACAACATCCCCGCAACAGCAGGTCAGCACAGCAGCAGAGCAGTGACCCGGATACCACTCCCTCCTATCACACAACATCAACATCCCCGCAACAGCAGGTCAGCACAGCAGCAGAGCAGTGACCCGGACACCGCTCCCTCCTGTCACACAACATCCCCGCAACAGCAGGTCAGTACAGCAGCAGAGCAGTGACCCGGATATCGCTCCCTCCTGTCACACAACATCCCCGCAACAGCAGGTCAGCACAGCAGCAGGGCAGTGACCCGGACACCGCTCCCTCCTGTCACACAACATCCCCGCAACAGCAGGTCAGCACAGCAACAGAGCAGTGACCCGGATACCGCTCCCTCCTGTCACACAACATCCCCGCAACAGCAGGTCAGTACAGCAACAGAGCAGTGACCCGGATACCACTCCCTCCTGTCACACAACATCCCCGCAACAGCAGGTCAGTACAGCAACAGAGCAGTGACCCGGACACCACTCCCTCCTGTCACACAACATCCCCGCAACAGCAGGTCAGCACAGCAGCAGAGCAGTGACCCGGATACCACTCCCTCCTGTCACACAACATCCCCGCAACAGCAGGTCAGTACAGCAGCAGAGCAGTGACCCGGATACCACTCCCTCCTGTCACACAACATCCCCGCAACAGCAGGTCAGTACAGCAGCAGAGCAGTGACCCGGATACCACTCCCTCCTGTCACACAACATCCCCGCAACAGCAGGTCAGTACAGCAGCAGAGCAGTGACCCGGATACCACTCCCTCCTGTCACACAACATCCCCGCAACAGCAGGTCAGTACAGCAGCAGAGCAGTGACCCGGATACCACTCCCTCCTGTCACACAACATCCCCGCAACAGCAGGTCAGTACAGCAGCAGAGCAGTGACCCGGATACCACTCCCTCCTGTCACACAACATCAACATCCCCGCAACAGCAGGTCAGTACAGCAGCAGAGCAGTGACCCGGACACCGCTCCCTCCTGTCACACAACATCCCCGCAACAGCAGGTCAGTACAGCAGCAGAGCAGTGACCCGGACACCGCTCCCTCCTGTCACACAACATCCCCGCAACAGCAGGTCAGTACAGCAGCAGAGCAGTGACCCGGATACCACTCCCTCCTGTCACACAACATCCCCGCAACAGCAGGTCAGTACAGCAGCAGAGCAGTGACCCGGATACCACTCCCTCCTGTCACACAACATCAACATCCCCGCAACAGCAGGTCAGTACAGCAACAGAGCAGTGACCCGGACACCGCTCCCTCCTGTCACACAACATCCCCGCAACAGCAGGTCAGTACAGCAGCAGAGCAGTGACCCGGATACCACTCCCTCCTGTCACACAACATCAACATCCCCGCAACAGCAGGTCAGCACAGCAACAGAGCAGTGACCCGGATACCACTGCCTCCTGTCACACAACATCAACATCCCCGCAACAGCAGGTCAGTACAGCAGCAGGGCAGTGACCCGGACACCACTCCCTCCTGTCACACAACATCCCCGCAACAGCAGGTCAGTACAGCAGCAGGGCAGTGACCCGGATAACGCTCCCTCCTGCCACACAACATCCCCGCAACAGCAGGGCAGTACAGCAGCAGAGCAGTGACCCGGATACCACTCCCTCCTGTCACACAACATCCCCGCAACAGCAGGTCAGCACAGCAACAGAGCAGTGACCCGGATACCACTCCCTCCTGTCACACAACATCCCCGCAACAGCAGGTCAGTACAGCAGCAGAGCAGTGACCCGGATACCGCTCCCTCCTGTCACACAACATCCCCGCAACAGCAGGTCAGTACAGCAGCAGAGCAGTGACCCGGATACCGCTCCCTCCCGTCACACAACATCCCCGCAACAGCAGGTCAGCACAGCAGCAGAGCAGTGACCCGGATACCACTCCCTCCTGTCACACAACATCCCCGCAACAGCAGGTCAGTACAGCAGCAGGGCAGTGACCCGGATACCGCTCCCTCCTGTCACACAACATCAACATCCCCGCAACAGCAGGTCAGTACAGCAGCAGAGCAGTGACCCGGATACCACTCCCTCCTGTCACACAACATCCCCGCAACAGCAGGTCAGTACAGCAGCAGAGCAGTGACCCGGATACCACTCCCTCCTGTCACACAACATCCCCGCAACAGCAGGTCAGTACAGCAGCAGAGCAGTGACCCGGATACCACTCCCTCCTGTCACACAACATCAACATCCCCGCAACAGCAGGTCAGTACAGCAGCAGAGCAGTGACCCGGATACCACTCCCTCCTGTCACACAACAACCCCGCAACAGCAGGTCAGCACAGCAGCAGGGCAGTGACCCGGACACCGCTCCCTCCTGTCACACAACATCAACATCTCCGCAACAGCAGGTCAGTACAGCAACAGAGCAGTGACCCGGATACCACTCCCTCCTGTCACAAAACATCAACATCCCCGCAACAGCAGGTCAGTACAGCAGCAGAGCAGTGACCCGGACACCGCTCCCTCCTGTCACACAACATCAACATCCCCGCAACAGCAGGTCAGTACAGCAGCAGAGCAGTGACCCGGATACCACTCCCTCCTGTCACACAACATCAACATCCCCGCAACAGCAGGTCAGTACAGCAACAGAGCAGTGACCCGGATACCACTCCCTCCTGTCACACAACATCAACATCCCCGCAACAGCAGGTCAGTTCAGCAGCAGAGCAGTGACCCGGACACCGCTCCCTCCTGTCACACAACATCAACATCCCCGCAACAGCAGGTCAGTACAGCAGCAGGGCAGTGACCCGGACACCGCTCCCTCCTGTCACACAACATCCCCGCAACAGCAGGTCAGCACAGCAGCAGAGCAGTGACCCGGACACCGCTCCCTCCTGTCACACAACATCCCCGCAACAGCAGGTCAGTACAGCAGCAGAGCAGTGACCCGGATACCGCTCCCTCCCGTCACACAACATCCCCGCAACAGCAGGTCAGTACAGCAACAGAGCAGTGACCCGGATACCGCTCCCTCCTGTCACACAACATCAACATCCCCGCAACAACAGGTCAGTACAGCAGCAGAGCAGTGACCCGGACACCGCTCCCTCCCGTCACACAACATCCCCGCAACAGCAGGTCAGTACAGCAACAGAGCAGTGACCCGGACACCACTTCCTCCTGTCACACAACATCCCCGCAACAGCAGGTCAGTACAGCAGCAGGGCAGTGACCCGAATACCGCTCCCTCCTGTCACACAACATCCCCGCAACAGCAGGTCAGTACAGCAGCAGGGCAGTGACCCGGATACCGCTCCCTCCTGTCACACAACATCCCCGCAACAGCAGGTCAGTACAGCAACAGAGCAGTGACCCGGACACCACTCCCTCCTGTCACACAACATCCCCGCAACAGCAGGTCAGTACAGCAGCAGGGCAGTGACCTGGATACCACTCCCTCCCGTCACACAACATCCCCGCAACAGCAGGTCAGTACAGCAACAGAGCAGTGACCCGGACACCACTCCCTCCTGTCACACAACATCCCCGCAACAGCAGGTCAGTACAGCAGCAGGGCAGTGACCCGGATACCGCTCCCTCCTGTCACACAACATCCCCGCAACAGCAGGTCAGTACAGCAGCAGGGCAGTGACCCGGATACCACTCCCTCCTGTCACACAACATCAACATCCCCGCAACAGCAGGTCAGTACAGCAGCAGAGCAGTGACCAGGATACCACTCCCTCCTGTCACACAACATCAACATCCCCGCAACAGCAGGTCAGTACAGCAGCAGAGCAGTGACCCGGACACCGCTCCCTCCTGTCACACAACATCCCCGCAACAGCAGGTCAGCACAGCAACAGAGCAGTGACCCGGATACCGCTCCCTCCTGTCACACAACATCCCCGCAACAGCAGGTCAGCACAGCAGCAGGGCAGTGACCCGGACACCGCTCCCTCCTGTCACACAACATCAACATCCCCGCAACAGCAGGTCAGTACAGCAACAGAGCAGTGACCCGGATACCGCTCCCTCCTGTCACACATCATCAACATCCCCGCAACAGCAGGTCAGTACAGCAACAGAGCAGTGACCCGGACACCGCTCCCTCCTGTCACACAACATCAACATCCCCGCAACAGCAGGTCAGTACAGCAACAGAGCAGTGACCCGGACACCGCTCCCTCCTGTCACACAACATCCCCGCAACAGCAGGTCAGCACAGCAACAGAGCAGTGACCCGGATACCACTCCCTCCTGTCACACAACATCAACATCCCCGCAACAGCAGGTCAGCACAGCAGCAGAGCAGTGACCCGGATACCGCTCCCTCCTGTCACACAACATCCCCGCAACAGCAGGTCAGTACAGCAGCAGGGCAGTGACCCGGATACCGCTCCCTCCTGTCACACAACATCAACATCCCCGCAACAGCAGGTCAGCACAGCAGCAGGGCAGTGACCCGGACACCACTCCCTCCTGTCACACAACATCCCCGCAACAGCAGGTCAGTACAGCAGCAGAGCAGTGACCCGGATACCACTCCCTCCTGTCACACAACATCCCCGCAACAGCAGGTCAGCACAGCAGCAGGGCAGTGACCCGGACACCACTCCCTCCTGTCACACAACATCCCCGCAACAGCAGGTCAGCACAGCAGCAGAGCAGTGACCCGGACACCACTCCCTCCTGTCACACAACATCCCCGCAACAGCAGGTCAGTACAGCAACAGAGCAGTGACCCGGACACCACTCCCTCCTGTCACACAACATCCCCGCAACAGCAGGTCAGTTTAGCAGCAGGGCAGTGACCCGGACACCGCTCCCTCCTGTCACACAACATCAACATCCCCGCAACAGCAGGTCAGTACAGCAACAGAGCAGTGACCCGGACACCGCTCCCTCCCGTCACACAACATCCCCGCAACAGCAGGTCAGCACAGCAACAGAGCAGTGACCCGGACACCGCTCCCTCCCGTCACACAACATCCCCGCAACAGCAGGTCAGCACAGCAGCAGAGCAGTGACCCGGACACCGCTCCCTCCTGTCACACAACATCCCCGCAACAGCAGGTCAGTACAGCAGCAGAGCAGTGACACGGACACCGCTCCCTCCTGTCACACAACATCAACATCCCCGCAACAGCAGGTCAGTACAGCAGCAGAGCAGTGACCCGGACACCGCTCCCTCCTGTCACACAACATCCCCGCAACAGAAGGTCAGTACAGCAGCAGAGCAGTGACCCGGATACCACTCCCTCCTGTCACACAACATCCCCGCAACAGCAGGTCAGTACAGCAGCAGAGCAGTGACCCGGACACCACTCCCTCCTGTCACACAACATCCCCGCAACAGCAGGTCAGTACAGCAGCAGAGCAGTGACCCGGATACCGCTCCCTCCTGTCACACAACATCCCCGCAACAGCAGGTCAGTACAGCAGCAGAGCAGTGACCCGGATACCACTCCCTCCTGTCACACAACATCCCCGCAACAGCAGGTCAGTACAGCAGCAGAGCAGTGACCCGGATACCACTCCCTCCTGTCACACAACATCCCCGCAACAGCAGGTCAGTACAGCAGCAGAGCAGTGACCCGGATACCACTCCCTCCTGTCACACAACATCCCCGCAACAGCAGGTCAGTACAGCAGCAGAGCAGTGACCCGGATACCACTCCCTCCTGTCACACAACATCCCCGCAACAGCAGGTCAGTACAGCAGCAGGGCAGTGACCCGGATACCGCTCTCTCCTGTCACACAACATCAACATCCCCGCAACAGCAGGTCAGTACAGCAGCAGAGCAGTGACCCGGATACCGCTCCCTCCTGTCACACAACATCCCCGCAACAGCAGGTCAGTACAGCAGCAGGGCAGTGACCCGGACACCGCTCCCTCCTGTCACACAACATCCCCGCAACAGCAGGTCAGTACAGCAGCAGAGCAGTGACCCGGACACCACTCCCTCCTGTCACACAACATCCCCGCAACAGCAGGTCAGTACAGCAGCAGAGCAGTGACCCGGATACCACTCCCTCCTGTCACACAACATCCCCGCAACAGCAGGTCAGTACAGCAGCAGAGAAGTGACCCGGATACCACTCCCTCCTGTCACGCAACATCAACATCCCCGCAACAGCAGGTCAGTACAGCAGCAGAGCAGTGACCCGGATACCGCTCCCTCCTGTCACACAACATCCCCGCAACAGCAGGTCAGTACAGCAGCAGAGCAGTGACCCGGATACCACTCCCTCCTGTCACACAACATCAACATCCCCGCAACAGCAGGTCAGTACAGCAGCAGAGCAGTGACCCGGATACCACTCCCTCCTGTCACACAACATCAACATCCCCGCAACAGCAGGTCAGCACAGCAGCAGAGCAGTGACCCGGATACCACTCCCTCCCGTCACACAACATCCCCGCAACAGCAGGTCAGTACAGCAGCAGGGCAGTGACCCGGATACCACTCCCTCCTGTCACACAACATCCCCGCAACAGCAGGTCAGCACAGCAACAGAGCAGTGACCCGGATACCGCTCCCTCCTGTCACACAACATCCCCGCAACAGCAGGTCAGTACAGCAGCAGGGCAGTGACCCGGATACCGCTCCCTCCTGTCACACAACATCAACATCCCCGCAACAGCAGGTCAGTACAGCAGCAGAGCAGTGACCCGGATACCACTCCCTCCCGTCACACAACATCCCCGCAACAGCAGGTCAGCACAGCAGCAGAGCAGTGACCCGGATACCACTCCCTCCCGTCACACAACATCAACATCCCCGCAACAGCAGGTCAGTACAGCAACAGAGCAGTGACCCGGACACCGCTCCCTCCTGTCACACAACATCCCCGCAACAGCAGGTCAGTACAGCAGCAGAGCAGTGACCCGGATACCACTCCCTCCCGTCACACAACATCCCCGCAACAGCAGGTCAGTACAGCAGCAGGGCAGTGACCCGGATACCACTCCCTCCTGTCACACAACATCAACATCCCCGCAACAGCAGGTCAGTACAGCAACAGAGCAGTGACCCGGACACCGCTCCCTCCTGTCACACAACATCCCCGCAACAGCAGGTCAGTACAGCAACAGAGCAGTGACCCGGATACCACTCCCTCCTGTCACACAACATCCCCGCAACAGCAGGTCAGTACAGCAGCAGGGCAGTGACCCGGACACCACTCCCTCCTGTCACACAACATCCCCGCAACAGCAGGTCAGTACAGCAGCAGGGCAGTGACCCGGATACCACTCCCTCCTGTCACACAACATCAACATCCCCGCAACAGCAGGTCAGTACAGCAACAGAGCAGTGACCCGGACACCGCTCCCTCCTGTCACACAACATCAACATCCCCGCAACAGCAGGTCAGCACAGCAACAGAGCAGTGACCCGGACACCGCTCCCTCCCGTCACACAACATCCCCGCAACAGCAGGTCAGTACAGCAACAGAGCATTGACCCGGATACCGCTCCCTCCTGTCACACAACATCCCCGCAACAGCAGGTCAGTACAGCAGCAGAGCAGTGACCCGGACACCGCTCCCTCCTGTCACACAACATCCCCGCAACAGCAGGTCAGTACAGCAGCAGAGCAGTGACCCGGATACCACTCCCTCCTGTCATACAACATCCCCGCAACAGCAGGTCAGCACAGCAGCAGGGCAGTGACCCGGACACCGCTCCCTCCTGTCACACAACATCAACATCCCCGCAACAGCAGGTCAGTACAGCAGCAGGGCAGTGACCCGGACACCGCTCCCTCCTGTCACACAACATCCCCGCAACAGCAGGTCAGTACAGCAGCAGAGCAGTGACCCGGATACCACTCCCTCCTGTCACACAACATCCCCGCAACAGCAGGTCAGTACAGCAGCAGAGCAGTGACCCGGATACCACTCCCTCCTGTCACACAACATCCCCGCAACAGCAGGTCAGCACAGCAGCAGAGCAGTGACCCGGATACCACTCTCTCCTGTCACACAACATCAACATCCCCGCAACAGCAGGTCAGTACAGCAACAGAGCAGTGACCCGGATACCACTCCCTCCTGTCACACAACATCCCCGCAACAGCAGGTCAGTACAGCAGCAGGGCAGTGACCCGGATACCGCTCCCTCCTGTCACACAACATCCCCGCAACAGCAGGTCAGTACAGCAGCAGAGCAGTGACCCGGACACCGCTCCCTCCTGTCACACAACATCCCCGCAACAGCAGGTCAGTACAGCAGCAGGGCAGTGACCCGGATACCACTCCCTCCTGTCACACAACATCCCCGCAACAGCAGGTCAGTACAGCAGCAGAGCAGTGACCCGGATACCACTCCCTCCTGTCACACAACATCCCCGCAACAGCAGGTCAGTACAGCAGCAGGGCAGTGACCCGGATACCACTCCCTCCTGTCACACAACATCAACATCCCCGCAACAGCAGGTCAGTACAGCAGCAGAGCAGTGACCCGGACACCGCTCCCTCCTGTCACACAACATCAACATCCCCGCAACAGCAGGTCAGTACAGCAGCAGGGCAGTGACCCGGATACCACTCCCTCCTGTCACACAACATCCCCGCAACAGCAGGTCAGTACAGCAACAGAGCAGTGACCCGGACACCGCTCCCTCCTGTCACACAACATCCCCGCAACAGCAGGTCAGTACAGCAGCAGAGCAGTGACCCGGATACCACTCCCTCCTGTCACACAACATCCCCGCAACAGCAGGTCAGTACAGCAGCAGAGCAGTGACCCGGATACCACTCCCTCATGTCACACAACATCCCCGCAACAGCAGGTCAGTACAGCAGCAGAGCAGTGACCCGGATACCACTCCCTCCTGTCACACAACATCCCCGCAACAGCAGGTCAGTACAGCAGCAGAGCAGTGACCCGGATACCACTCCCTCCTGTCACACAACATCCCCGCAACAGCAGGTCAGTACAGCAGCAGGGCAGTGACCTGGTTACCACTCCCTCCTGTCACACAACATCAACATCCCCGCAACAGCAGGTCAGTACAGCAGCAGAGCAGTGACCCGGACACCGCTCCCTCCTGTCACACAACATCAACATCCCCGCAACAGCAGGTCAGTACAGCAACAGAGCAGTGACCCGGATACCACTCCCTCCTGTCACACAACATCCCCGCAACAGCAGGTCAGTACAGCAGCAGAGCAGTGACCCGGATACCACTCCCTCCTGTCACACAACATCAACATCCCCGCAACAGCAGGTCAGTACAGCAACAGAGCAGTGATCCGGACACCGCTCCCTCCTGTCACACAACATCAACATCCCCGCAACAGCAGGTCAGCACAGCAGCAGAGCAGTGACCCGGATACCACTCCCTCCCGTCACACAACATCCCCGCAGCAGCAGGTCAGTACAGCAGCAGAGCAGTGACCCGGATACCACTCCCTCCTGTCACACAACATCCCCGCAACAGCAGGTCAGTACAGCAGCAGAGCAGTGACCCGGATATCGCTCCCTCCTGTCACACAACATCCCCGCAACAGCAGGTCAGTACAGCAACAGAGCAGTGACCCGGACACCGCTCCCTCCTGTCACACAACATCCCCGCAACAGCAGGTCAGCACAGCAACAGAGCAGTGACCCAGCTCGGCGGCTCCGAACACAGAACGAACCTCTTCCGTTTTTCGGAAGCAACTGAGGCAAACGGTCGGAGCTCGGCACAGGTGAACCCAATTTAGAAAGTGTGTGTTTTCTATCGGCAAATGCGAATGTGTCACTTTTACTGATGCTAGTTTTATCTTAATCGGTTTCGTATTTCAGGTGTCGAAAAGTTCTTCAGAGCCCGATAACCCGTTGTTTCTGTTAATGATAAATGAGGTAGGTAAGTTCATGAGCGTCTACTTCATAATTCATCTGAAATGTATCGGACAGTCTCTTCGTAGCTTAATACGCGGTTTAATTCGATTTTTGTTTGCACAAGTCAAACTGAGTTCTTACGATTCCCTCCTTAATCGAATTTATAAAATAAATGTTTTACTAACTTGGCTGCTAAAAAATAAAGGATCATTAACCTGCTCATTCCTATGTCTAACCCGAGAATAAGTTACTGAATACAAAGGTGTTTTCATAAGTGGTACCTCCGGTATGGAAACTAGTCAAACATAACTGTCAAATGGTGTCGTGATTTATCGGTGTTAAGCTAATTGACCGAGAGCCATCTGATAACTTGTTTGGTAAGCCAAATGAAATGCGACAACTTATGATTCGTAAAACACACTCTACCCGTGTAGCTCAGTCGGGAGAGCCCTGGACTACAGATTTGACCAACCCTGGCGAGGTAGATTGGAGATGCTGCACTGCGCTCCCTATTTGTCCCTGGCGGAGATGACAGCCGGTGGCAGTGGCAGTGTCCCAGGTCAGCTGAAGCCTGAAGCCAGCGGGCCGGGCGCACCGTCCCTAGTCATAAAGAGACGTTCAACTTTCGCTGCGAAGACCTGTAATTGCTCGACCGGATGGTGGGGTCAGGGCCCGCGCAACAACCTTTGCTTAGCGTGGGCCCGGATCTTGGAAATCCATCCAGTCAGAACATTTGGACTAAATGTATAACAATGACTCAAAGCTTTACCTATAAACCCGGGCCTTTGCAAAGATCACAGTAACTGAACTATATCTACTGGCTACTGCTATATGTAACTTCTGTATGTAATCTACTGCTGTATGGAACTATATCTACTGCTGTATGTAACTGCTGTATGTAATCTACTGCTGTATGGAACTATATCTACTGCTATATGTAACTGCTGTATGTAATCTACTGCTGTATGGAACTATATCTACTGCTGTATGTAACTGCTGTATGTAATCTACTGCTGTATGGAACTATATCTACTGCTGTATGGAACTATATCTACTGCTGTATGGAACTATATCTACTGCTATATGTAACTGCTGTATGTAATCTACTGCTGTATGGAACTATATCTACTGCTATATGTAACTGCTGTATGTAATCTACTGCTGTATGGAACTATATCTACTGCTATATGTAACTGCTGTATGTAATCTACTGCTGTATGGAACTATATCTACTGCTATATGTAACTGCTGTATGTAATCTACTGCTGTATGGAACTATATCTACTGCTGTATGTAACTATATCTACTGCTGTATGGAATTACATATATCTACTGCTGTATGAAGGTCACATATACACGAAGGCCGAGTCATTGATTTTCTTAGTAGGTACTGTTGCTTAGCAAAGTGTATCTTTCGTTCGTTTACTTAAAGGGAAATATTGACCGAATTGGCGGTGGATTTGATTTTGACATGGGGGGGGGGGCGCAAGACCTCGATCAATTCAGTTCAGGCACGAAGCCAGGATTTTGCTCAGGGAGGGCCCACAGTGCCTTTTCACCTCGGAGATATTTCAAAATCGATTATTTCCATGCAACGCCCATAGACTTAATGTTAAAGCTTGACGAAATCCCATTTTATCTAGTGGAAACTAGATCGCTCAGGGGGAGGGGGATGGAGAGGGGGGGGGGGGATGGCCCCCGTGGCCTACGTCCCTGATTCAGTTCACGTAATCATATAGCTTAAACACATAGTTGAAGGATTTCAAGGAAAATTAAAGGTGATGATGATGATTATCGTAATTTAGAGTGGCGATCTATCAGGGTTGCCACAGCCCGGAAATTAAGTTAGGGTAACATACAATTACAATGTAATAGCTACCAGAAAACAAGACCCGTTTTCAGTAGCCAAATATTGGTGTTTCAAAGTTCAAGTCGTTCCTTGTTAATATGTTCGGCACATCAAGGGCGGATCCAGCCAGTCGTATGGGAGGGGGGGGGGGGGGGGGGAAGGGGCAACCAGTTTCAGCGGATCTTACCTAGGTACCCCGAATTTCGAAAATCTCCCCGGATTTGGGGCACTTTATTTTGCAGCCACACGATTTCCAATGATTTTTTTTTAGCTTTTCGACCTTTTGGGATATCGAAAAAGGTGTACCTATGTTTTCGTTCCCGACTGCAAGGGAAAAAATATGAAAAATGTGCGCTGAATCAAGCCGGCTTTGCCCTTAAGAGCAAGGACGGATCCATCCGTTCGTCTTCGGGGCCAACTATTTTTTTGCTACAGGGTTCGACGACCCTTGCAACAACAAAAAACAAGAGTATCTTAGATTTCAACATTTTTTGCGGTCAATAAAAAAAATGTTAGTGGAAAGAAGCTACCATAGAAATTTAAAACAGAACTTGGAGCATCAAATAAATGGCAGTTTCCCTTCAGAATTTCCAGCTCCGAATCTCGGATAGTAAACCGAGGGGATGGTCCGACCGGAAAAATGAATTCGCGTTTCGCTGCACAAATGTTTGTCGTTGTTATCTGTTGCGCTCCGATAAAAAAGAGCTAAAGACGAGGACGTCAAAGCTGACCGAAGCAGTCGCACTTCCGCCATTCAAAACAATAATACAGATGACCCGATCATGGCGTCAAATTAAATATAATTTCAAGAAACTTTAGTTACCCATCTTGCATCGCATTTGCACCGCAATTGCAGCGCATACGGATAGGATGATCAAATTCCGTTGCCAGGTTCTTGGCAAAAAAATATGTCCCTGCTCCCGGACCTCGAGGCCATTTGCGGATCTCGGCGGGTCCATAGATACGACACACGCCACGAAGTAACCGATACCTACTACTACGGTGAAGGCTGCATTTCTCATATTACTGCCATACGGTCTATGGCAGAAACCTGCGGCAGCCAGCCAGGCAGCGGCAGCCTGAAATAATATAGATGGCTAGCCCCGAATCCAGCCCCGATCGCGCAAAAAAGTCAACGAATTCGCTGACGGATGACATTATAATGTCATCCATATAGGTCAGACCTATAGGTCTCGCGGTGGGCTTCGCACATGATCAGCGCCTCCGTCATCCGGAGCTCGGTCATTGTCGCTCGGAGAGAGGATAGTCTTCTCCACCTTACTGAACACCCTCTCTGCATCCGCCGTTGTAACCGGAAGGACGGGAAGGACCTACAGGAAAAAGGATGGATTTGGAACGATTGTTCTATTGTAGACTTGCTTGTCCGAAATGGTGCTGGATAAAAATAATGAAATAAGGACACCTGTAAACGTGATAATTATTACACTTGTAAATTACCCCTCGCCCTAGTGGGGGTTATTTGTTATTTTGCCCCCCCCCCCCCCGATGTTTTATTAGAATAGCGTAAAAACAGCGGTGCGCAGTGTCGCAAAATTGGGGGATGGCCAAATTTGCCCAGTATCGTTTTAAAACGCAAATATAGCATGTATTAGACTTCACGTCTTGGGTAGGGGGGGGGGGGTTGGAGGGTGGGGGTGGGGGGGGGGGACATAGTCCCCCCCTTGAACGGTCTTGGGGGGGGGGCACGGCCGTTGATCCCTGGATCCGCCCCTGCAGCGCATATAGACGTGGAGTGAAAATTATGTTTTATCAATTAGCTTCAGCTGTAAAGATGAAATCATATTTCTAACATAGTTCCATCATATAATAATTTTATAACATGCTATATTACTCATAGGCGTACACAAGGTGGGGGGGGGGGGGCAAACGGGGAAATTGTCCCCCCTGAAGGTCTGTACGTGCCCCCTTTGGTCGGAAAAATTTATGATTTTTTTTATATTTTTTTAGAGAAAAATGGCGAAAATATGCCCTTTGAAAAATATAGTTGGCCAAATCCGGTGAGTTTTTTTTTGTGGTGGGGGTACTTTATGCCCCCCCCCCCTGATAAAAAATTGCCCCTCTTGGAGCGAATCCTGGGTACGCTACTGATATTATTATATACTATATTATTAATATTGTTTAAATTTGCGTTGCGTCACCTTTCGGAGCCTCAAGGACAAGCTACCATATTTTACTGCCAGATGAAGTATATATATATTTTTTAAACTTTAGCAATGCTCATCATTTTTACCATATATGGTAAAGGATATGTCATTTTCTACTACGGAAGATGGGGGGGGGGCAAACAAATAGTTTTGCCCCCGATTTATTTTGCCAGTGGGAGCGGCGCACAGTACAACAGGTACCTAGTTATACCTACTTCTTTCGGAGTTTATGATTGCTATTGTCCTTCTCTATTTGGCAGCGCGACATATCTGACGCTTTTCTGGCAATTTGTTCAATGTTGAATGGAGACAATAACTTGATCGTTTCTATGAAATACCTATATGTGCGACCAAAGTGAAGAGAAATTTGTGTACGCTTAAAATGAATGATGAAATGATGTTTAAGCTCAAGTAGACCAATGCCAACACATATTTAAAGGGAATAGTTCATCCTTAACATGGGGTTTGAACAGAGATAGCAGTTTTGTAGAGCAGATCGAAAAACGGGTTGTGGTGAAAGAATTACCTCGCTACGCTAAGTAATTTCGACACAGGACTAGTGGGTCCCTTTTAGAAGAAGAAGTTTCAGGCGCCCGCAACTTTTTCGGGTTCTCACAACGGTTGTTTACGTTACAAGCAGCCTGCGTATATATCCCTAAAGTCCGTCGTTATTGTGCGCAATAGTTTCCATATCCAAGCTACAATATGCATGACATCATAATTTTCAGGAAGATTTTGTATGGCCATGAAGGAGAAAAGAGAACATGCCCATTTTTCGACGGATATCCATCTATCGTCCAAACAAATGCCATATTCGTTTGTTTCAGCTCGAAATACCCTGTATAGCCAGATTGCAAGACAACTTTCAAGGTTCCCTTTAAAGGGATCATCTTGAAAGTTGTCTTGAAATTTAGCTATACGGGGTATTTCGAGCTAAAAAAAACGAATATGGCATTTGTTTGGACGATCGATGGATATTCGTCGAAAAATGGCATGTTTCTCTTTTCTCCTTCATGGCCATAAAAAAACTTAATGACAATTATCACGTCATGCATATGGTAGCTTGAATATGGAAATGATTGCACACAATAACGACGGACTTTAGGCATATACACGCAGGCTGCTTGTAACGTAAACAACCGTGGTGAGGACCCGAAACAAGTTTTGTGCCCCGATCGGGGCACGAAACCGCGTCTTCTAAAAGGGGCCCACTAGTCCTGTGTCGAAATTACTTAGTGTAGCGAGGTAGTTATTTCCCCACAACCCGTTTTTCGATCTGCTTTAAAAATCTGCTATCTCGGTTCAAAAGCCATGTTAAAGGGGAACTATTCCCTTTAAGTGATGTCACTTAAAGGAAATAGTTCACCTTCAACATGGGATTTTGAACTGAAATAGCAGTTTTGTAGCCCGTGTTGAGAAATCCTTATCTGCAACTTTCCTTTGGCTGAAAAGACTCTCCAGCCGAAGATATTTGACTTTTTGGCGAAGGAATGCGGCGCATATATGATATACCGTACCGTCTGAGAGTGCCAGCACTACCAGGGCGCATGCGCAGACCAATAACGCACACCATAACATTAATAATTTACGTCCTTCTGTCCTGAATTGGCGCGATGTAGGACCATTTTTGAAAAGAAAAAAAGAAACTGTATTAAAAAATATAATAAAATCGTGTTCTGAAAAATTTCCGAAGGTGAACTATTTCCTTTAAAGGGGTTTGTGTTGCGTTATTGTATTCAAATGCTGCAAACGAACTACAAACACCAGGATTGGGGAGACGTCGAAAAATATATTGTTTCTACGAAATACTAAGGGTATGGGCGACCAAAGTGAAGAACAATTTGCAAACACTTTTTATGAATTTTAAAATTATATTTGAGCTAATCCAAATCCATAGTTACGTTAGAGAAAACACATTTTAGAGTTATTGAGGGATTATATTCAAATATAAATGAATAATGAGCAGGAAAAGCATTTAAGTACCACAAATTGTGCCAAGTACTTCCCGATATCGTTGTTTTTAACTAGAAATAACTTCAGTTACAGATATTTAAATGTTTAGTGTGAATGAATTTACATGCCTATATAAGTTTGTCTCCTCTCCAAATTTCAAGTGCCAACTCCATTTTTGTGGGAAAATGTCATTATTTCCCTTTAAATGGAAATATTCACCCTTTGATCTACTTTTTTGTATTATCTTATGGTGGGTGCCACCATAAGATAATGCAAAAAAGTAGATCAAAGGGTGTATGGTATCAAATTGTGTATGGTATCAAATTGTGTATGGTATCAAAGGTGTATGGTATCAAATTGATCGAGTCTCAATTTAAAAATGAAATCATGTTTTATATTTCACAAATTATTTGTTGGGGAAATTTAACAAACAAGTACATATACTTTTTTCGGAGTTCATGATCGTTTTTTCCTTCACTATTTGTAAACGCGGCATATTCTTTTGGCGCATTTCTTTTTTGGGCGCTTTTCTTTCTTTTGATAACGTCTCTGATTGGTCCCTGAAACAAATTATCGACACTAAGTAGGTCGCTGTTGCGTGCCCACGTGAACTTCCGATTTCATTGCGAGTTTTGTCATTGTTTGTTGATTTTTTTAAATAAATTTTATTTTTCATGATAAGCTAAAGCATAGAGGACGTCCATTAATTACGTTACGCATTGTTTGTCGATTTTCGACTCCCCCAACCCCTTGTCACAAAGTGTCACGCTGAAGCGAACCCCTCATATAATTACGTTACCCTGATGCCGACCCTCCCCCCTCCATTTTAACAGAATTAGTGCCAACAGAACGAGGAACCACTCCATAGTCATGTGGGTAAATATATTCGACCGTTCTGGCAATAAAACCATGTAAATTGAGGAAACTTTAGAGTTCTGGTAGCTTGACACATTTGTTATCGAGTTCCGCTGAATCGATGCGAAGTATTGGCGTTGAATCAGCGCTCGCCCGGATAAATGGCGAAAGCATCGTCAGTTGTAATAGGTGATCAATGTTAATTGTCCAATGTTCGTTGAATCAGCGCTCTCCCGGATAAATGGCGAGAGCATCGCCAGTTGTAATAAATAGGTGATCAATGTTCATTGTTAACTCGGCCACTCAATGCGATGCGTGAACTTTCGCTGTCAGGCTGCCGGGTATTTGTATAAGTAACTCATGACGTCATTTTTTAAGTTACGTTTTGTTTGCTTTTAGTGACCAGATACAGACAAATAAATGCCACCGCTGTATTTCTGAGACAAAGCTCCAGAAACAGGTCATTCTACAGTAAGACAACCAACAAATTCCAAATTTGCCGTCCGACCATTTCTTTATTTGTTTTGGAAAGTTGTGCACTGGGGGTTTCAAGGGCGGGGAATTCACTGGTGGTGACCAAAAACAATTAAAAAAAAGGAAAAAATATATGGCCTTCCGTATTTTCCCAAGTTCACTGTGCAGATCTGATTTTGACGACCAATAACTCCGAGACTAAAAAGCGATTTTTATAACTTGTTTTGTTTGGATCAGGGGATTAGCCGAAGAACAATTTGGTAATCACGGATTTTTTTAAATAATATTATTGTTGTTTGTTTTTGTCACGTAACCCCGTGAACTACTTTTTCGCCGTGACCCTAACCTGTAAAAATAAAAAAGTGGGGTTCGACCTGTAAAAAAAATATTTTTGAGTTTTGCAATGCTGACATAATACGCTATTCGGGCACCTGTCCGTCGATAACTTCGCATCTACCTGACATACGCCTTCGAAACAAAGTCCAGAGTGACTCCTGACGACGAAACCTCTCAATTGGTGCCTGTTACACCGACATCAGGTCGCCATTTGACCTGCCAGGCAAATATAATGTAACGTACCCAAACAGCGTATTGTGTCAGGCTCAAAGGTAGTTTTTACAGGTCGAACCCCACTTTTTATATTTTTGGTACGAAAGGACATCAATGGAACCATATAGGCGTACACAGGGGGGGGGGGCAAATTGGGAAATCCCCCCCCCCCTGAAGGTCTGTACGTGCCCCTTTTGGTCGAACAAATGAATGATTTTTTGTTTTTGTTTTTAAGAGAGAAAAAGTGTGAAAATATGCCCTTTTAAAAATATAGTGAGCCAAATCCGGTGATTTTTTTTTGGTAGGGGTACTTAATGCCCTGAGCAAAAATTGTCCCCTACTGGAGTGAATCCTGGGTACGCCACTGAATGGAACTCAAATCGTCATCAGGCGAAAATGTTAATTTCAGTTTCCAACAGGTCAAGGCCACGGCGCAAAATGTAGGTCACGATGTCACGTGACACAAACAAATGGGAATCGAAACTCCGAGATTTTCTAATTGTTCTTTGACTAATCCCGATCCAAGCAAAACAGTTATCAAAATCGCTTCTTTAGCCTCGGAGTTATGGGTCGTCAAAATTAGGCCTGCACAGTGAACTTGTGAAATTTTCGGAAGGCCTTATCGTGGGATTTTGTGTGTGATTTTTTTGGTCACCACCAATGAATTGCAACCCCCCCGTGCACAACTTTTCAACAACACAAAAATGGTCGGACGGCAAATATGATTTTTTTGGTCTTACTGTGGAATGCCCCGCTTCTAGACATTTGTTTCAGAAATACAGCGGTGACATTTATTTGTCTGCATCTTCTGGTCACAAAAAAACAAAAAAACGTAACTTAAAAAATATATAGTGCCCTCTGTCTCCTCTAGCGCAAATCTCTGCACCCTAGTGCCCACCGCCACCGGACAGGAACGGAAAATACGGTTCGTACTTCTTCATTTTTAGGCTAGCCTCATACTTCCTCCCCAAAAACAAACTACTTTTGGGGCCTTCCACAGTAAGTGGAAGCCCTCAAAAGTAGTTTTACAGGTCGAACCCCACTTTTTTTACGAAAGGACATCAATGAAGCTCAAATAGTCATCAGACAAAAATGTTAATTTCAGTTTCAAACAGGTCAAGGTCACGGCGAAAAAAGTATGTCACGAGGTCACGTGACAAAAAAAAATTCGAAAATCCGTGATTGCCAAATTGTTCTTCGACTAACCCTGATCCAAACCAAAAAGTTTTCAAAATCGCTTTTTTAGTTTCGAAGTTATGGATCGTGAAAATTAGGCCTGCACAGTGAACTTGGGAAAATATGGAAGGCCGTATTTTTTTTTTGGGTCACCACCAACGAATTTCCGCCCTTGAAACCCCCAATGCACAACTTTAAAAAAAAAACGGTCGGACGGCACCCACCGGTTGTCGTACTGTGGAATGCCCCACGCATGTTTTTTTATATTAATTAATTTCAAAGTTTGCCCTTGACCTTGACCTGTGGGCCATTGTATGGGGTCCGGTTGTGAAAATGGATGCTTCTATCGAATTATACATGTAAAATAACCCATACAATATGTGTCACATGGCTTTCGTAGACCTGTGACCTTTTGTGACCTGACCGTGACCTTGACCTTTGTTTACAATTTCACTTTTGCTTATGAAAGAGATTCATTATACCTTTGAGAACACAAGTCACCAGCTTGATGACGTCATTGGAACAATGTTTTCAACTATCGATTTCGACTCAATGCTATTTAATTTGTTAAATAGCTTAAGCTTCTATGACAAAAGAGTATCAACTATAATCTGTTATTCTAGGTGTTCGTTAAAGCGTAAAGTTACGCCAGCACAAACTCCTCCCCTCCCCATGTCACAATTCGTCATGCTGTGACTGACTCCCCCCCCCCCCCCTCCACCCCTCATGCATTACGCAATTAATGGAAGGCCCATAGTGTTGTATACAGCCAGATACAAGACTATACAAAACGCGTAATGTTGAAAACAAATAAACCAATTTTATACAAATTGAGAGTCGCAACCACTAACTAGGCCGTCATAGCGTGCCCAAGTTAACTGCTAATTTAGTTACCTTATTATTACATGTGTGTTGGTTGTTAAGGATATTATAGGGCACATAATCACAATATACAGAGTGCTCAAGACATATTTTCCATAGAGTTTTGTAAAAACAAACAATATGAGACAAACCCGGAATTCGAAATTCGTTACCAAGTACTTGCAAGTACTTACTGGTCGTTTTATTCGCAATCAATGACAACATTCAAAGCAAGTTCCTAAACAAACAGACGTTTCAACAAACAGGGTGTCTTCGTCAGGGTAAATTATCAATATTTAAATTCTTAAGACATTAGACATTAGACACAAAGACATTAATACAAAGTCAAGCAATCACAATCAGCTTCAGGCAAACTGTTATTATGGCCTGAAGTTTGCCTGAAGCTGAAGTGATTGCTTGACTTTGTATTAATGTCTTTGTGTCTAATGTCTAATGTCTTTAGAATTTAAATATTGATAATTTACACTGACGAAGACACCCTGGTTGTTGAAACGTCTGTTTGTTTAGGAACTTGCTTTGCATGTTGTCAATGATTGCGAATAAAACTATCATGTCTGATGCATTACTGGTCGTTATAAGCGTGGATCACTTATCCACTTTGACTTTAAATATCTCTCGGTAGGAATTGTTATATGCAAAATGTGATAAACTTACAATATATTTTGGTCTCGTCTATCGATTTCAAGTAATAACTCCATTTTTGTGCGAAAAGGTGAATATTTCCCTTTAAGATATTCGTTCAGGTTTGCTTCGCCCGATTTGCAGCAGTATGGGCTACATTGTTTAGCATGGCAAATAATAGCATATGTAGGTATACACGGAAATTAAAAGCCCAGTCAACATAACTGAATTGCTGTGCTTGCTACGGAATACGTCACTTGGGATGTCAGAAGACATTTTAAATGGATTTATGGATAAAGTACCTATATGTCACGTCAAAAGCTTATTTGGTGCATATTAAAGTACCTATTGAGAAATGTATCAAAGTAAATCAAGGAAATTACCAGAGATTATGCGAGCCCAGAGGCTAATTTCACAAAGAAGTTAGTAATTATACTTGTTTGTGATTACAAACGCAAGAACATATTGCAAATCTCACAAAAAGACATTTCACAAACATTCACCACCTCTGATTTACCGATTGTAAAGAAAATTGTAAACACAAATGTTAGTACCGCAGAAACCTTGAAATCAAGAACGTTTGTATTAAACTTGATGCTAATGACAAATACTTTGATTGTTAACAAATTTATTGAACAAATTCTTACATTGTGGTTTATTTTTGTATTCAAAATAAAATTAGTTATAGGAAGAATTATCTTTCAATTAACATTTCATCGGAATGCAAACTCTGGTCGTAAAAAGACATCTTGGTAAGCAATTAGAGTAAGCAAAATTTGACCATTCACCAGGTGGTGCGGGTAGCGGAGCATAACAACAGAACTACTCTAAAAAATAAGATCGTTGAATTTCTCGACCATTTTTTTACCTAACCTAGCCGATTTCCTACGTCGTAAAGGGTGAAGGTTCACTGCACATTGCACAAGACATCGTTGACCGCTGCATTTCTATCGCCATGCGGTTTCTCCGCTCGGAGGCGCCCCTCACATCATAGCGCAATCGGTAAGGTGCACTGTGACTGGACTTCAAAGCTGGAGATCCCTGTTCGAATCTCTCGGGGAAATAACTTTTTGGCAGCTATACCTATGTATAACAAAACAATTACCCTAACAACCTCGGCAACGTAACAACCTCACCAAGAAAATAACCTGAACAGTCAAACAACGTCAACTATCAATGCAGTTTCTGACATTCAGAACCCCTGACCCACTGGAATTACAAGTTTGTAATTGCAAACATTTCCTCACTTCCGTCAACCTTTGAGAAATAGAACATGTGCAATTGCAAACATTTTTGCAAACAATAAATTTGTAAACTAGTTTGTAAATAGTAAATTGAGATTTACTGCCCTGGTGTTTTGTGAAATCCAAACTACAAACATGTGTACAAATGATTTGTAATAACAAATAAATTATTTGTAATTACAAACTTTTTTGCTTTGTGAAATTTGCCTCTGAGGCCTGTTTCACAAAGAAGTTAGTATTACACATGTTTGCGATTACAAACGCAAGAAAATATTGCAAACCTCACAAAAAGACATTTCACAAACATTCACCACCTCTGAATTACCGATTGTAAAGAAAATTGTAAACACAAATGTTAGTACAGCAGAAAGATTGAAATCAAGAACGTTTGTATTCAACTTGATTCTAATGACAAATAATTTGATTGTTAACAAATTAATTTAACAAATATTTACATTGTGGTTTATTTTTTTATTCAATATATAATTAGTTATAGGGAGAATAATCTTTTAATTAACATTTCATCGGAATGCAAACTCTGATCGTAAAAATACATCTTGGTAAGCAGTTAGAGTAAACAGAATTTGACTATTCACCAGGTGGCGGAGCATAACAACAGAACTACTCTCAAAAGAAAGATCGGTGCATTTCTCGACCATTTTTCACCTAACCTAGCCGATTTCCTACGTCGTAAAGGGTGAAGATTCACTGCACATTGCACAAGACATCGTTGACCGCTGCAATTATATCGCCATGCGGTTTCTCCGCGCGGAGGCGCCCCTCACAGCGCAATCGGTAAGGTGCACTGGGACTTCAAAGCTGGAGATCCCTGTTCGAATCTCTCGGGAAATATCTTTTTTGGGGGCAGCTATTATACCTATGCATAACTAAACCATTACCCTAACTACCTCGGCAACGTAACAACATCACCAAGAAAATAACCTGAACAGTTAAACAATGTCAACTGTCAATGCAGTTTCTGAAATTCATAACCCCCGACCCACTGGAATTACAAGTTTGTAATTGCAAACATTTCCTCACCTACGTCAACCTTTGAGAAATAGAACATGTGCAATTGCAAACATTTTTACAAACAATATCTTTGTAAAGTAGTTTGTAAATAGTAAATTGAGATTTACTGCCCTGGGGTTTTGTGAAATTTAAACTACAAACATGTGTAAAAATGATTTGTAATGACAAAGAAATTCTTTGTAATTACAAACTTTTTTGCTTTGTGAAATTGGCCTCTGTAGCCTATTTCACAAAGCAAAAAAGTTTGTAATTATAAAGAATTTCTTTGTAATTACAAATAATTTTTACACATGTTTGTAGTTTGGATTTCACAAAAACCCCAGGGCAGTAAATCTCAATTTACTATTTACAAACTACTTTACACAGATATTGTTTGTAAAATGTTTGCAATTGCACATGTTCTATTTCTCAAAGGTTGACAGAAGTGAGGAAATGTTTGCAATTACAAACTTGTAATTCCAGTGGGTCAGGTTCTCAATTTCAGAAAGTGCATTGACAGTTGACATTGTTTGACTGTTCAGGTTATTTTCTTGGTGAGGTTGTTACGTTGCCGAGGTTTTTAGGGTAATGGTTTAGTTATGCATAGGTATAGCTGCCCGAAACAAGTTATTTCCCCGAGAGATTCGAACAGGGATCTCCAGCTTTGAAGTCCCAGTGCACCTTACCGATTGCGCTGTGAGGGGCGCCTCCGCGCGGAGAAACCGCATGGCGATAGAATTGCAGCGGTCAACGATGTCTTGTGCAATGTACAGTGAACCTTCACCCTTTACGAAGTAAGAAATCGGCTAGGTTAGGTAAAAAAATGGTCGAGAAATTCAACGATCTTTCTTTTAAGAGTAGTTCTGTTGTTATACTCCGCCACCTGGTGAATGATCAAATTCTGTTTACTCTAACTGCTTACTAAGATGTATTTTTACGATCAGAGTTTGCATTCCGATGAAATGTTAATTAAAAGATTATTCTCCCTATAACTAATTTTATATTGAATAAAAAAAGAAACCGCAATGTAAGTATTTGTTAAATTAATTTGTTAACAATCAAATTGTTTGTCATTAGCATCAAGTTTAATACAAACGTTCTTGATTTCAAGCTTTCTGCTGTACTAACATTTGTGCTTACAATTTTCTTTACAATCGGTAATTCAGAGGTGGCGAATGTTTGTGAAATGTCTTTTTGTGAGGCTTGCAATATTTTCCTGCGTTTGTAATCGCAAACATGTGTAATTACTAACTTCTTTGTGAAATAGGCCTCTGATTGCGAAACAAATGTTGAAAAATATGTCTTCCAATAAAATTGTTGCATCCTTCACTCATCAAATATTTTGCGTGAAGTGGCGAGCCAATCAATGTCTTCGACCTTATATACATGCTTGGTTCGGAATTCTGGATAGTACGAGTGTAATTCAGACGCATTATAGACGAGATCCTGGGATACGCGGCGAGCGCCGAGCGAATTAGGTGGTTAGGTCATCGGGCATGTGCGCAGTGGACGGCTGCCAGCTTATCCTTGATAATTCGACTATTCCGTTGGTATGTACAAACGTTGGAATAATAATCAACACCATGAACAGCAGCAGGAACAACTGTCATACACAAAATAACAATGGTTTCATATTATTAACCGGACATTATACATTTCGAAAACTTTTGGTATTTACTCAAAAGTGAATACATTTTAACTGCGTATCCAGCAAATACCAACGATGTCTGTATATACATACGTGGTTACTCCATTTGGTCGAAGTTCATTTGTGTTTTCTTTCACACAATACAGCCCAGGGCCCTGGGAACTGGAGTAAAGGTAGATTGATGCACGTTGTAGGGCCAGTCTTCAGGTGACAGGGGGAGGGGGAGGGGCGACATGACTGTGTGTTAATGACTCGACACGCAAACGACCGCCTTGTCCATACGTATAAATGGCGAACATAACATAGCAGCTCCATTGTTGATGGGGACGCAGAAACGTGTATGCCAAATGAAGATAGCCCAATGGTAAATGGTCAAGAATGATGCTTTTGTGGTTAGCTAAATGACATATGCATTGTCCTGTCCATTATACATCCTATTTGCCGACAACAAATGAAAGCGAATAATACTGTCAGGCTAGTACCATTATCCACATCGCATTTGCCACACATGTGAGCCAATCGTGAAACCCTTTGCCTGCAATTATATTTTTAGTGGTGAGTATATGGCGATATGGCGGGTATGTGCATATATTGTCTCTGGCGTACTCTACTGCCTACGCAGGAAATGTCAAACAACTGTTATTCACTCACTTTTTTGTTTCCCGTGAACGTATTCAAGCAAAACGCAACAATGACGAAATGTTTTCCAATAGTATGTAAGTCAACACTTTTTATGCGGAAAATTATATCTAATATCGGTGTTTATTTGTATCAAGGTAATTAATCTAGCATATAGTTACACTACGGTGCACTAATCGCACCTTGTAGCCGGCAAAGCCTTGACCAGCTGTTCTGACGGCATCCGGCCGCTGGCGGCAGGTGGAGGAGATGGCTCGGCCACGCTGCTGGGCTGTGCTGGTTGGACTGCTGATGCTGCTGACGCTGGTCAGCCGGGGCCGGGCATATCCCGGCTACTACACCATTCCAGAAGACGACGGCGCCGCCAAACGAGGTAACTGACGCAATGCACTCGTATTCTGCTAGTTGATTCACACTGCATGGAAGTTTTCAGTGCGTTAGAACTACGGGGAAGCAATCGCCGTGAACCCCTACG
>JAXIVJ010011119.1:42500-44678 GCA_036785665.1 Chirona hameri
TGCGTGCGTGCGTGCGTGCGTGCGTGCGTGCGTGCGTGGGTGGGTGTGTGTGTGTGTGTGTGTGTGTGTGTGTGTGTGTGTGTGTGTGTGTGTGTGTGTGTGTGTGTGTGTGTGTGTGTGTGTGTGTGTGTGTGTGTGTGTGTGTGTGTGTGTGTGTGTGTGTGTGTGTGTGTGTGTGTGTGTGTGTGTGTGTGTGTGTGTGTGTGTGTGTGTGTGTGTGTGTGTGTGTGTGTGTGTGTGTGTGTGTGTGTGTGTGTGTGTGTGTGTGTGTGTGTGTGTGTGTGTGTGTGTGTGTGTGTGTGTGTGTGTGTGTGTGTGTGTGTGTGTGTGTGTGTGTGTGTGTGTGTGTGTGTGTGTGTGTGTGTGTGTGTGTGTGTGTGTGTGTGTGTGTGTGTGTGTGTGTGTGTGTGTGTGTGTGTGTGTGTGTGTGTGTGTGTGTGTGTGTGTGTGTGTGTGTGTGTGTGTGTGTGTGTGTGTGTGTGTGTGTGTGTGTGTGTGTGTGTGTGTGTGTGTGTGTGTGTGTGTGTGTGTGTGTGTGTGTGTGTGTGTGTGTGGTGTGTGTGTGTGTGTGTGTGTGTGTGTGTGTGTGTGTGTGTGTGTGTGTGTGTGTGTGTGTGTGTGTGTGTGTGTGTGTGTGTGTGTGTGTGTGTGTGTGTGTGTGTGTGTGTGTGTGTGTGTGTGTGTGTGTGTGTGTGTGTGTGTGTGGTTGTGTGTGTGTGTGTGTGTGTGTGTGTGTGTGTGTGTGTGTGTGTGTGTGTGTGTGTGTGTGTGTGTGTGTGTGTGTGTGTGTGTGTGTGTGTGTGTGTGTGTGTGTGTGTGTGTGGGTGGGTGGGTGGGTGGGTGGGGTGGGTGGGTGGGTGGGTGGGTGGGTGGGTGGGTGGGTGGGTGGGTGGGTGGGGTGGGTGGGTGGGTGGGTGGGTGGGGTGGGTGGGTGGGTGGGTGGGTGGGTGGGTGGGTGGGTGGGTGGGTGGGTGGGTGGGTGGGTGGGTGGGTGGGTGGGTGGGTGTGTGTGTGTGTGTGTGTGTGTGTGTGTGTGTGTGTGTGTGTGTGTGTGTGTGTGTGTGTGTGTGTGTGTGTGTGTGTGTGTGTGTGTGTGTGTGTGTGTGTGTGTGTGTGTGTGTGTGTGTGTGTGTGTGTGTGTGTGTGTGTGTGTGTGTGTGTGTGTGTGTGTGTGTGTGTGTGTGTGTGTGTGTGTGTGTGTGTGTGTGTGTGTGTGTGTGTGTGTGTGTGTGTGTGTGTGTGTGTGTGTGTGTGTGTGTGTGTGTGTGTGTGTGTGTGTGTGTGTGTGTGTGTGTGTGTGTGTGTGTGTGTGTGTGTGTGTGTGTGTGTGTGTGTGTGTGTGTGTGTGTGTGTGTGTGTTGACGTGTGTCAGTGTTTTTTTATTCTTGTTTGTACTAGTGATTTTATTGTATGCTTTTTCTGACCATGTTTCCTGTGTTTTTAACTCTGACGAGAGGTTATAATAGCCACAGGCACATGTGGACGACCTTAATAAAAGTCTGCATCTGAAAGGCGGCCGGGGGCGCGGCCGCCCGTGTTAAAGGATGGGGAGGTGGGTACACCGACTGACATTAGGCAATATATTGAGCGAACTACTTGTGGTAGCGCAATATGACTACCACTACAGCGCTCCAAATTGAATGGAGAATGATTCTAGGTGTTGATGTTTTTCACATTTTTTTCACGACAAAAATATGAACACCTATAATAATTATCCATTCAATTTGAAACGTTGTAGTGGTAGTCATATTGCGCTACTACAAGTAGTTCGCTCAATATATTGTAAAATGTCAACCGGGGTACCCGTCTCCCTATCCTTTAACACGGGCGGCCGCGCGCCCGGCCGCCTTTTTGGTACCGGCAAGATGGCGGCCGGCATTAGACCAGTCTTCCGGCCCATGCGCATTCCATGTTATAGAGTTCAGTGGTTAGAACACATTTTATCATGCAACTGAAAGACCATGTTCCATAGCGACTCGTGTTCATCTGTAATGCCTATGATACAATCTCGTCATGGTTTCTTGGATGTGATCATGGGCAGTTCAATGACCTCAAAGTAGGTGCTCATTGGGTCATTGGAGCTTACTTTGCTACGGGCGAAGCTTCTTGAACTTTGGAGAGAGAAAAATGAATTAAATTGTTGTGCTGCATGATAAATCAATTCATGGGCTCTTCCAG